>JABMCL010003533.1:342500-385000 GCA_018857735.1 Alviniconcha marisindica | reverse complement strand
AATGACGGAGTGAAAGGGTTATACATGAGAATTTCCACACAAAACATAGCGTGCTCAGTGTCACAGCGCCAGATGAACACATGCCATACATCATTCAGTTACATATTATGAGCATACGGTGAGCATATTATGAGCAAATGAAGCAGCAGAACATCTGATCAGTTCATATGACTAGTATCGGAAAAGAAAACAGAAGCAGTCAATGCTTATCTTATAAAGAACAGTAAGGGAGAAAGGGGTGGGGGGGGGGGGTGGGGGGGGGGTCGGAAGGCAGTGGGAAAGGGAACTGGGCGGAGTTTATGGGTGTATAAAATAGGTCTCAAATGACCAGTCATTGCAAGGGCCCCAATCACTCGAAAACCTCAGTCTCTCTCTGTCTAAAGAGACAGAGAACTGGAACTCGAGCTTAGAACTTTATTTTACAAGGATTGTAGTTTAGGTTCGGGCAAAACCCGTTTTAACAACTAGTCCTTGCGAAGCTACTGATGAGTAAATATAAAATTACAGGCATAATTTATATACATACAGGCATGAATGAGTGAGTGAAATTTGATACATGAGAATTTCCACACAAAACATAGCATGTTCACAGCGCCAGATGTACACATGCATACATCACTCAGTTATACATTATGAGCATACAACCTGTAAATAAGGCAGCAGAACATCTGATGAATTCAACACCAGTATTGGAGAAAAAAAAAAAGAAAAGAAGAAAAAAAAAGAAGAAGAAGAAAGTAGTCAATGCTTATCTTATAAAGAACAGTAAGTGGGGTGGGGGGGGGGGGGGGTACTATCACAAGCAGTCGGAAGGATTGGGCGGAGTATTATGTCACAGTCCATCCTATGTCAGTAACTACTCGTGTGCACAAGTTAGCTTGAAAGTTCGAGCTGTGAGAGTCGAGGTGACGTCCTGAGTCCGTCCTAACGGCCTTCTGTTTCCGTGGACTAAAGATTATTGCCCGGCTTCGGCATTGGTCCCAATTGTCCCTAATAGTCAACTGACATCTGAGGACATAAGCATCACTTCATCATCATTTCCTTGGGGGCTAGTATCAAGACTGTGTAGAGGGGGCTGTTCCATAGATAAACACCAGAGAAGGATATACTTGTTTTGAATATGTCTGTCCTTGGCATAGGCAAACTAAGGTGATAGTTCCTAGAATTGGAATAGCGTGAGGGAGTGTGTGTGTACAGGTTAGATATTTCTCTGGGGCCTCATTGCTAAGGACCCTGTACATGAACAAACCTTTGTTATATTCAAGTTGTTTTTGTAGGCTCATTATTCTCATCGCCTTTAATTTCTGGTCAGTAGTTAGAGTTGTATCTGGAAGGATTAACTTTACAGCTCTTCTGTGCAGAGAATTTAATCTCTTTTTGAGAACATCACTACATCCGTCCCACACGACTGACACATAATCAATGTGAGGTTTAATGTGGGCATTGAAGAACAGTTTTCTTGTGTCGATGTCTACGAGAGAGAGAGAGAGAGAGAGAGAGAGAGAGAGAGAGAGAGAGAGAGAGAGAGAGAGAGAGAGAGAGAGAGAGAGTTTAACGTCGTAAGTCTCCGGACAGAGGTACTGGCGCAGACGAGTCCCCGAGGGAGCGGCACAGTACCCCATAACGCTACTGTAGCCTGATGTCACAGTACCCCATAACGCTACTGTAGCCTGCTGTCACAGTACCCCATAACGCTACTGTAGCCTGCTGTCACAGTACCCCATAACGCTACTGTAGCCTGCTGTCACAGTACCCCATAACGCTACTGTAGCCTGCTGTCACAGTACCCCATAACGCTACTGTAGCCTGCTGTCACAGTACCCCATAACGCTACTGTAGCCTGCTGTCACAGTACCCCATAACGCTACTGTAGCCTGCTGTCACAGTACCCCATAACGCTACTGTAGCCTGCTGTCACAGTACCCTATAACGCTACTGTAGCCTGCTGTCACAGTTTCCACCAGAACGATTTCTCTGTCAAGTCAGGGAGGGCAGCGGTGTAAGCAGTTTTGTGTCTCGTTCATTTTGAGGGTCAAAGTCAGTCGCTGACGACGGTGTCCTGTGACAAATCACAATTTCGGAAGCAAAAGGCCGAGAAGCGCAACGGGAAATGGAACACTGACGTCGTCGTCCTGTGTAGGCGACCGGCAACCGCTTTCACACTGAGAGTGAGAGGATCACGCACTCAGCGCTTTCCGGCCCCTTCCTCCACAGAAAGATGTCGTAACATGAACCAGTGCTTGGAGTTCGAGAGGGTCAATGGTCAGAGTATTGTGTGTCAGTTGTTGTCGCGACCTGCCACCAGCAATTTTGGTCAGTCTGATATAACCCCGTGCGGCTGACTGGGCTCAAAAAGTTGTGGTTTGTGGACACGGTCTTGTGACTTTGTCCCTCACAATTAACATTAAAATGGCTCTCATCGCTGCCCATCTTAATGCAGGTCATTCTGTAGCGATAGGTACATACACTCCCTCTTCCCCCACCTCCATACCCCCTTTCCCCCCATTCTCCCCGTCCCTAATAAGCCTTATGGTTTCTGTGGACGTTAAGCATGCATCATATTTATTTACTGGGCTCAAAGCTTTGTGGGCCGGTTTAGCCTGGTGGTAAGGCGTTAGGCTGGTAAGCAGAAGGACTGACCTCGGTTCGACGCCGCTTCGGCTCTCCTTTCTCTTCAAAAAGGTTGTGGTTTGTGGACACTGTCTTGCGACTTTGTCCATCACTTCCTACTGAAACATTAAAAGGGCTCTCATCGCTGCCCATCTTAATGCAGGAATCATTCTGGTGGTGACAGTGTAAGCGATAGGTATATAATCTCCTTCCCCCACCTCCAACTGAAACATTAAAAGGGCTCTCATCGCTGCCCATCTTAATGCAGGAATCATTCTGGTGGTGACAGTGTAAGCGATAGGTATATAATCTCCCCCCCCCCCCCCCCCCCCCCCCCCCCCCCCCCCCCCCCCCGCCTTCTCCCCGTCCCTAATAAGCCTAATGGTTTCTGTGGACGTTAAGCTCAAAGCGCCAATTAACTAACTGCTAACCTGCACTTTTGGCAGAATGACCGGGCTCTTTTTTTACTGACGTGTTACCAAAGAGCGTACCATGAACTACAGCATGACATTGTGTAGCTATCTACAGGATCTGTGGTGTTACTGCCGTAACACGGGGGTGAACATGACACCGAAGCAAGATTCAGCACGCAAGGTTGACACAGGAGAGGGAAACTTTCCCCGGTAATCCGGCCGGGAGCTCAGTCACAACCTTCCCGGATCACTGAGTCCGGCGCTCCTGTGGAAACAGTCCATACTTTTTGTCGGTTTGTCTTTAGCTAAAAATTTATGTGCAGCTGGTTTGACTGCCTAGGATTTTATTTGCGCGTACTTAGCTGTATTTTCACGTACTTTGCTGTATTTGCCCATGTGCGTTTACAGTTTACATTTTGTTTCAGTGAAGACAAAATCTTATTTCATAGGACAATCAGTCAAGTATCACTGACTACTGCTACCACCACTTCTAAAAGGACATCTTTATGATGGGCCTATCATCGAGGAACAGGACAGCGCTAAGTGTCCGTCCGATAGCAAATCACAATAACCAACTGAATATATAAGCTCACCTACATTGACACACGCTACACACACACACACACACACACGCGCGCGCGCACGCACACGCATACACACACACACATTATGCGCGCATGCACACACTGACACACTGATACACACACCAGACACACATATGCACGCACGCAGAAACACCCAGGACACCCCCCCCCAGCCCCCCCCACACACACGCACTCACACACACACACACACACACCACACGACAATAGGCTGTCTTTGGCTGTCCTTATCTTCATGGCAGCAGTTCCTGTTTGGAAGTGACGACGTGAGAATTTATAATTTTATCTATAATTTTGTTTTACCTTCACAGTACGTCTGTCTTTTTCAGTGTTACCGAAGCGCACGTGCATGTTACGACTTACTGAACCAGGACAATGAACGACCGGATAAGCCGAGTCTCTGGATAAGGCTCCACACCGCAATCGGATCATTCAGAACGAGGTCAGGTCATTGTTACATGATCGGTCACGGTATTTTCACTGGCCATAACCATGTGAGTTAGTTCTTTGGCAGGATTAAAACAGAACGGAGAGAGAGAGAGAGAGAGAGAGAGAGAGAGAGAGAGAGAGAGAGAGAGAGAGAGAGAGAGAGAGAGAGAGAGAGAGATTAGCCTAAAATGTGTGACATTCCAAACCAAATACACATAAAGCGTGCAGCTAAAAAAAACTCACTACTGAGAAGCATCTCTCTCTCTCTCTCTCGGCTAACAACTGAGTTAGTTCTTGGCGGATTGTAACGTCCCGTGTACCGGGTCGACCTAACGGGACGTTACAATCAGGCCAAGAACTACCTCACTCGTAACTTGACTAACCCGTTCGACCCGCAAAGACATGTCAGTTTCTCAGTGAACAAGGCAATACGCATTTCTGGCAGATCTTTTAGTAAACATGTGTTGCTTCACGTCTACAGAAGCTAACAGAAGCTAGATCTATTAAAACAAAACAAAAACAAAAAGTTTTTTAATGTTTTAATTTTTTTTTTTAAATAGAGTTCCGTCATTGTCAAAGCCCTAGCTGGGTCGTTAACGGCTTCAAAGCCGGCCGGTACGTGTAGTGATTACCCCGGGCGGGTCTAAGCCGGCTCAGCGACAGTGCCGGAGCGGAATAAGTTGACTTGAAAACGGGAGGCAGACTTCAAGATAAGGCGCGCATCCTTCCAGCACAGCCTGGATTCAGGCCCCACAGATTGTGAGCGTTGCAGCCGTTAGTGCGGCGCGATAAGACCGAACGCTAGAGATAATCAAGTATTCAGTTGCAGAAGAACTGAAAAAGAAGTTTCGAGACGGATGCCGACTAGCACAGGATAAGGGCGACAACCGACTCGTGCGTTAGACTGGCTCAACGCCGAGTTGTCTCCGCCAGGAGCGGTACTGCCGCAGGGGATTCCGGTGAGATCCCCCGGATGTGGCGGGGCGGATGGGGTGGAGGGGGGAAGTGGGGTGGAACTATACCAAACTCTACACTGTTACGACCAGAATTTTGCCCTGGTGGTGGACTCAGTATCGGCGTTTGGCTGAGGCCCGAGCTAGCGTGAAGCGGCTCAGTACTACTGACTCAGTGGACAAAATAAGTAAACATGGTGTCAGTTTAACGTCCACACGAGAAACCATGAGGCTTATTAGGGACGGGGAGAAGGGAGTGGGGGTGGGGGTGGGGGGGTATGGAGGCGGGGGAAGACGGAGATTATATACCTATGGCTACACCGCTGTCACCACCAGAATGACTCCTGCGTGAAGGTGGGCAGCGAGGAGAGCCATTTCAAGTTAATGTTTCACTAACTGTGAAGGACAAAGTCACAAGACCATGTCCACAGACCACAGCTGAAGAGAAAGGAGAGCCGAAGCGAAATCGAACCGAGGTCCCTCTGCTTACCAGCCTAACGCCTTACCGCTAGGCCAAACCGGCTCACAAGAGTGGACTGTCCTCTAACCAGCTTAGTCACTCAGCTCTGTGGGCGTATGAGCCGGTTTGCCTAGCGGTAAGGCAAAACCGCAAACCGGCTCACTCACACAGCGGCTGAAGATGATGATGAGGAAGTGTTGCTTTACGTCCACAGAAACCGTAGGTTTATTACGGACGGGAGCCCAGGACGTCCACCTTGACTTTCACACAGCTGGTTCGGTTGTGTTGCTTAATGTCTTCGGATGTCGGTTGACATATTAGGGACAAGCTGAGACCAATGCCGAAGCATGGTTCGATATAGCTTTACGTCCACGGAAACCAGAAGGCTCGTTAGGACGGACAGCCCAGGACAGCCACCTCGACTCTCACACAGCTCATGAACTATGCCACACAGCTAAGTAAACATGGTGCTTAACGTCCACAGAAACCATAAGGCTTATTAGGGACGGGTCCACACAACTTTTTTTTCTTTTCTTTCCTGGTGCTTTACGTCCACGGAGGCGAGATGGCCTATTAGGGACGGGGACAGAGTGGGAAGGGGCCGACAGAGTGAAGGCTCGACCACCGCGGAAACCGCCCGAAAAAGACACTGAGGAGAGACCGTGGACCGCCGCCAGAACAATGGAAGTGTTAGGGCGGTGTCCCCTCGCCATTGCCCAGCGACTTGTGCAGTGCGCAATTGCTGTTTCAACTGCTGTGCTGGGCCAGAGTCACAAAGACAATGTCCGTTGCACTGCTGTTGACCAGAGACGCTACACTACAGGGACTGCCAACTCGCTGCGAGCCGCCTAAACGGAGTGGCCGCGCGAGCAGGCTACAACCTAACAAGCAAGCGAAACTTCCGGTCTGTGCCGTGCTATAGAGGGTTTCATACATCTACACCGTCATTCCATCTATAATTTTATTCTTTAACATTCCGGTTACTATGCATTCACCAGATAGTCGGCTGCCACAGGGTGTGTGTGTGACAGTGTGCGTGCGTGCGTGCGTGTGGCTTGCTTGTTTAGCGCACGCGAATAATGTATAAATCACTAAATTATAGATTTAAAAAAACAAACAATCTGAGGCTAATCTGCCTCTCATAGTCTGCTCCTTTCACGTATTTGCAGTTGATGTGTTTTTGTTGTTTTCAGAACGCCGGCAGTCAGTTCTTTTTCATAATTTTCCTCACAGCATAGATTGCATTGCAGGATGCCGATTTCCAAAATTACTTCAATCAGAAAACCAAACCAGTCAAAAAAGTTGAAACATTTGAAAAAGTCTGTCATGTACTGTTCTGTGTGTATGTGTTCTTTTTCTCTCTTTTTTATTATAAATTTTTTTATTATCATTTTATTTCACTGCATGGTCAAAAGTTAGTTTGTGAACTGGAACGTTTTTCCGAATGGCTTAAAAAAAAAAAAAAAAAATCATCAATACGTGTACACGCTGGCATAATGAGTTAAACCCACATACAGACAGACAAACTTCTTTTTTTTAACAAAAAACTTTTACATTCGGTTATGATAACTATATAATCATTATTATAATGGGTGGGCGTTGACGCGCGAAAAAAACAAACAAAACAAAAACCAGGTAGAGAGTTTCTGACGGGAGATAGGTAACTGATGTCGCTCAGTTTTTATCGTTGATTTGTCCGCATTAAAAATAAATAAATAGATATAATATAAAACAACAATGCTGGAATGAAAAAGAGAACCATAAAGACAAAATATCTTGTCTTCCTCTCACTTATTTTTCAAACCATGAGATAAATCTGGTGTATTTACTGAACAAGAACTGAACAGGAGTCAATGCTGCGTAAGCCACTATTAAACAAACAAAAACAACAAAAAGCTTAGAATAATCTGAAGATATTATATCAGCAGATACCTTCAAAATTGAACGGGCATTGTGGTAGGTATGATCTAAGCGTAAAATGCACTTTAAAATCGAAACCATCTCAGCCCTCCCCACCGACATTAGCTACAGAAAGTTACGGTTAGGCGCTGACCGGAAGAGTGGAGTGCCTGTCCGCCAACCACCCGCCCGTTGCGCCACTCCGTTTACAGGCTTATCGTGACACGGCTCGCTCACTTGGCTATCCCCTTGCTGCAGTATCTCTGTGTTGACGAACAACTTGGACAACTCAAGCAGAGGAAGTCCAGCTTTCTTAGCCCAGCTCCACCTCCCTACTCATGATCTCTTCTGGGCTAAGTTGAGGGTCCAGCTCCACCTCCCTCCTCTAAGATCTCTTGATCTTTTGATCTCGCCTGGAACCCTGTCCACACAACTGATGAAGTGATGCTTAATGTCTTCAGATGTCGGCTGACATATTAGGGACAAGCTGTGACCAATGCTGAAGCATGGTTCAATATAGCTTTACGTCCACGGAAACCAGAAGGCTCGTTAGGACGGACAGCCCAGGACGGCCACCTCGACTCTCACACAGCTCCTGAACTATGCCACATAACTCCTGAGCTCCGCCTCTTTATACATAATTATGGGCCCGGGTCTTTAGCCTGGGGAGCAGCGAACGCGGGAGGTCTAGCCGACTCCAGTGAGATCCAAACAAACCCGATTCCGGCATTTCTCCCACGGAAATATAAACAGAACTCGGCAACGTTATGTCCTGTCGTCAGAGAACTCATTCGGCATCAAAGCCTCGCTTTCCGGCAGCCTTCCTCCAAAGTCCGAGGAAGCCGGGTTATAATGATGACGGTGTACACAGATGCCCGGCTTGGAGTTTGCACAGAACTTTGTACCGTAAGGATCGTTTCCCTGATCCTGTGGCCAGTGCAGCCGTCCTTTGCGAGCATCACGTACGTGTCAGTCCGCCCGGGAACCAGTTTGTTTTTGTTTACATCCACTCCCTGTCAGTCCTATCACGCTGAAATTAATCCACTCCATTTTCTGTGCGCGTGTGTGTGTGTGTGTGTGTGTGGCTCAGCACAGAACATTATAAAGTACTGGAAGCCATCAGTGTGGACTGAGATGTTCTTGACTTTAGTCCTTCAAGCTAACAAACTACAGATGTACATTCATGCATCATGCACTACGTTAACCAAATGCAACACTGTAATGTGTTTAGGGCAATGTATGACTATCAAAAAAAGACCAAAAAAAGTATCATCATAAAATAGTTCATGTATTCAAAATTATGTTCCTTGCATGATAGCTAATAAACCCACAGTGTATTCCTTTTTTGATATACCAGACGAATAAAAAACAAACAAAAGAAACAAACAACCCCCCCCCCCCCCAAAAAAAAAACAACACCCAACCAAACCAAACCAAAACAGAAACAACAAAACCTGAGCCATAACAGTAGAATGTATCATTTTTTAGTCTAAAAGAAAACCACATCATCAGTAACCCTGCAACAGCAATCTGGGCAACAGCAGCTTCATGGCCACACACACACACACTGGTAGACAGACACACACACACACGGGTAGACAGACACACACACACACATGGGTAGACAGACAGACAGACAGACACACGGGCAGACAGACAGACACACAAAGACAGACACACACATACACAGACAAGCAGACAGACAGACACACACAAACAAATACGGACAGACAGACAGACACACACACACACACTCACACAGAGTAAGCACTGAACATACAGTACAGACAAGAAATGAGCAGTTTAATGCTGTTGGCACATACATAATTATACTTTCCAATTGTACACAAATTTCAACAGAGAAATTTCAAAACAAAACAAAACAACACAAAATAAACAAAACTAGTACTCAATTCGTTTTGCTGTTCTCTTTGAAACTGTTAAAAGTAAAAACAAGTTCAGATACAAAATGCCTGGTTTGTTTCAGTATGGCTTAAACAATACCAATATTAATTAAAAAAACACACACACTCACATCAGAGAACAAAAAACATTAGTGCTAACACTCTGAACAAGAAATAAGTAGGTACACCATGTGTTGAACAAATGGCTCTCAACCAAACAAATGAAAGATAAAGCACTAGTCTGGCACACATATAAACTGATCATACAGTTAATAAACTCTCCAGAGCTCAGGAGCTGTGTGAAAGTCGAGGTGGACGTCCTGGGCTCCTGTCCCTCATAAACCTACGCTTTCTGTGGATGTAAAGCAACACTTAACCAACTTCAACTAATATACTCTGACAAAGCAACACCGAGACATACACCATTGTAGAGACTGCACAAGAACTTCTGTTTGTGGACATGATTGAATAACTTAGGCTTTTTTTAGAGCTGAGTCACATTGTTTTAGGTTATTTGGCTGACACCTGGCCAGCAGAGCATCAGCCAATCAGAGATCAGACAAAGACAGTGTGTGCCCAGCTTGTACCAGAAAACAGATCTGAATTTTGTTAATACAGTATGGACCAAGACAGCATATGCCCAGCTTGTACCAGACAACAGATTTCAAAAATACAGTATGGACCAAGACAGCATATGCCTAGCTTATACCAGAAAAGATTGGAAAAATATGGTATGGACCAAGACAGCATGCATCCAGCTTGTACCAGAAGACAGATTTGAAAAATACAGCATGGACCAATCGGCGGGATCAAATTACCCTAAGTAATACTTCAGGCTACAGCACTGAAATAATTTAATCTGAACACCACCACAACAAAAAGTTGTTTATGATTACTAGATTATCTGACTAACAATCTGAGAGACACCATCAAGAATCTGCTAAACTGACCCCAAGAAGGTTCTGGAAATGCAGAAAATGTGAAAATGTTTTCATTAATTTTGTGGGATTTCTACTGTTGCTCTGTCAATAATTAAGCAACAGAAGTACATTTTTTGGCTTCAAATCTGTGTCCCTAAAGGCTCAGCCATGCTGGTTTTCTCTTTACCAATGAGGAGCAGAAAACAGCTGGCTCATGATGTATTGTACACTTCTGACACAAACTTCAACACTGTGCATGATGCCACAGAAACAGACTGCCAGTCAGAAAATGGCATGTAGCCACATTTTTTCAACTTCTAAACATCAATTTAACTTCTTTTTCCCACAAACTTCACAATAAATTAACACACATGTTGGTTCTGTGTAAGTGCTCTGGGCCTAGTTGTGTTTCAGATTTTGACCGTAAATTGACTGAAAAATGACAGTTAGTCTGTTTTTATAATTTTGGGGGTTATTTCATTCCTGCTAATAGGGCCTGTGATTCTCTTTTGCTTGGTGTCCCCTTTAAGAACATGCACTCCAACAGCATTTCCAGCAGACTCACTGTGCTGCATTAGTGAATGGCTGCACCATGCACATCCACAGAATTATTTGCAAACACAATAGGACTGTTTTGGTTTTTAGATCCAACATGTGACAATGAGCAACTTTCTTCAGATACTTCATTCTGTCAACAGTTACACAAAGCTTAGAACAAAAAGGGGCCAATCAAAGAATGAACGATGATAACCTGAGTCATTGAACCAATCACAGCCAATGATGATTTGGGCGCTAACTGGTGCTGCATAAAAGCACAGTAATAGAGCAGGCTAATGCAAAGCTCAGGAGCTGTGTGAAAGTCAAAGTGGCCGTCCTGGGCTCCCCGTCCCTAATAGTCCTTATGGTCTCTGTGGACCTAAAGCAACACTGAACTAGCGCACAAAGGACGACTGACACAAGGGAGAGAACTCCATGTAGGCCAAGCAGATAGCAGTGTCTCTGTTCTGTAAGTCGTGAGCCTGTTGGGCCTAGTGGTAAGGCATTAGGCTGGCAAACAGAAGGACCTGAGTTCAATCCTCTTCAGCTCTCCTCTCTCTTCAAAAGTTGTGGTATGTGGACACTGTCTTGAGACTTTTTCCCTCACAGTTAATGAAACATTAAAATAGCTCTCATTGCTGCCCATCTTATTCCAGGAGTCATTCTGGTGGTGACAGTGTAGCGTTAGGTATAGTCTCCCTCTTCTCCCACCCCTGGGGATCTTGGTCAGTACCTTTCTGGAGACAACTCAGAATTAAACAAAGCCAACAACATGACACCTGACATAATGTGTAGTCAGTTCCATGATGATCAAGGTTATCCCCATTATCAAGGGAAAAGAAAGGAATAGAACTCCACATGCACACGCAGACACAAAAAGCAGCTTGCCTTTCATCCACAAGATGGCTACACACAGTGCCACTACATTAAGCCAGACAATGAACTGCTTATTTCATGACCACCTTTCTTTAAAAAAGAAAAAAGAAAAAGAAAAAAAGAGTATAATACCAAACATAAGCAGAGAAGCAATCATGAGTATATAATGCCAAACACAGAGAAATAATCAGCATTAAGTACATGTACCCTGGGGTAACTTTAAACCATGGCAAGTCCAGTCTGAAGATCTGGATCTGGACTTTCAACAGCAGGGACCTTAATTTCTCTGCCAGTGCCATCCCTCCATGGCAGCAACATACAGCAGCAATGAGGGAGTGAATCACAACTTAAGTTTGCAGTACAGTGTCAAAACCTGCCTGGTCCAAAGGACAACCTTTAATTTAGGCCATTAATTTTGTCTCAGTCTCCAAAAATTTCTTAGATACAGTGCAGAAAAAACAACAAGCAAGTAGTTGATTGTTGAGACATTGTATTTAGGTCTGGTAGTCCTTAAACACAGTAAATCCTGAAGAGAAAATAAAGACGAAAGTCCTGCTCTGACAGCCTACTGGCTGCAACACCCCCCCAACCCCTCCCCATCAGCCAAATCTGATTTTTGGCCACAATGCTAAGCATAGAGCAGCGGGTATGGCGGGGGCATGACCATTATTATGTATGCTGCCAATGTCGCTTTCTTTCCTTTGATTTAATGCTCATAAAAAATATGTTAATATGGGCACCCATGCTGCGGTCAACTGAGCTTGCAGGCATCTACTTTCCCACCCCAAACTGTCTTTGTGAACTGAGTGCTGTGAGCACCGAGGCTTCTTTCTCTCTGCATGATTGGTTAGCTGTCGTCAACAACATTGTGCCACCTGATTTACAACTGTGATTACCACAGCAATTACTGCTCCTCTGTTAAATCTTTGAACAGAGGGTATACCAGTTTCACCCGAGACATGAACACGAAGCCTAAAGTCAACCATCTCTGATCTGTGAGGTATGTGAAGTCTGGGCCCAGGGTTGAAACCCCCCCCCCCCACCCCCCCACATATACACAGTGACATCCAGTAAAAAAAGCAACTTGTTATGGGACCACCTTTTGCTTAGGCCCACAGCTAGAGTTGCAAAAGCATGCTTTAGCCATATCATGTTTAGTCAAAACAGCAAAGTGAGTAGTGCAGTAACAGCATCTGGACTTGCAGCATGAGTGTTAGTCACCAGCTAATACTCCCATTCCACAACACTTAGTAAATGGTTATAAAATTATGTGTGTGTATAGATATATATATATCTATGCATATAAAAACCATGGTCATCGGTGGAAGACAAAATGCTTTGAAAATCTGTACAGTCAAGCAAATGAACGTCCGAGTGTAAGCACCATTGGAAAATAAGTACGATATATATCACCTCTTGATGAAGCTCGCTTCATCATTTCTGAACACACATTTGATCTACTTGATCACAGCAAAGGCATATTCCAAACAATGACTGACTAAATGAACAATGAGTTCCTACACATTCTGTTCCATATGAGACAACTGTCTTTTGCATACACTGTAACAATAGCACCAGGGAAATGACAAACCATCACTTCATCGTACTGCAAGTGTACAATGGCAGATGACCCCCCCAATCTCCCCTTTAGGACAAAGCATTTAGTGACATTCTGAAAAAAGTGAAGAAAACAACAACAAAAAACCATACAGTTCTTTATACAACTCTTTCCAGCAAAGTGACTTTTTTTTCCCCGAGTTACTAGTCCCCTCCATGTTTAGCCCTGATATCACTGTGGTATTTTTTTGAGTTACTAGTCCCCTCCATGTTTAGCTCTGATATCACTGTGGTATTTTTTTGGGGTTACTAGTCCCCTCCATGTTTAGCCCTGATATCACTGTCAGTACTTTTTTCTGGAGTTACTAGTCCCCTCCATGTTTAGCCCTGATATCACTGTGCGATACTTTTTTTGAGTTACTAGTCCCCTCCACTGTTTAGCCCTGATATCACTGTGGTATTTTTTTGAGTTACTAGTCCCCTCCATGTTTAGCCCTGATATCACTGTGGTATTTTTTTTGAGTTACTAGTCCCCTCCATGTTTTGCCCTGATATCACTGTCGTACGNTTTTTTTGAGTTACTAGTCCCCTCCATGTTTTGCCCTGATGTAACTGTCATGGTTGACTGGTTGTTAAAAAACAATTCCCTTCCTTCCTTTCTTCCCCCCCACATCACTCCTCCCCTGTTGTGTTTGTGTTGTGTGTGTTACCCACCTTCAGTGTCTCCCCCCTCCAGCTTTTAACCTATGTCACATTCAACTACATTTCTCATTTCCACTGTCATCCTCCCCCACCCCCTGAAAAAAAGAAGAAGAAAAAAAGAAAAAAAGAGAGAAAGTTGAAAGATACAAAAATGTGTCCCTTCTAATCTGCCTTTTTTGTTTTGAGAAATGAGACAGAAATGGGTCCTTCTATTTCTAAGCTGAAACAAGAATGTGGCTCCTTTATGCATAAACATGATTAAGTGAGACAACAATGTGGCTCCCCTGTGCTGATGCATGACAGAGTGAGACAAGAACATGGCTGCACAATCCATAATCAGAATAACCCACTCCCCCCACCCTTTATTTCTGCTACATGCCAAAAATGTGTCTTCTCAAAGGTGGAATAAATGCAGCACTGAACAAGTGTACAATATCAATATGACATATATGTCTGTATTGTATGATCATCATGTCCACCACTTTGAGCCTTGCGCAAAGTACGGAAGGATTCAGCTAATCAGAAATGTGTGTTACCATAATCTCAGAGCGCACAGTCCCAAAGACAATTCTCTTGGGAATCTGACATCAAGGCGCTAACAGTTCAAAACTGCCCACTTTGCAAACTATGTACACCAGCCCTCAAAAGAATGCAATAAACAATTGGAGGAATGTTCATTACAGTTCATCTTTGTCATCTCCGCCACCACCACCTTCATCGTCGTTAGCATCAATCTTTTTTACTGCATCGTTATCATTACCGTTGTAGTCATCTTGTGCACCATCCTTTTCATGGTCGTCTGTGTTTTCCACTGTAACCTGGTCAGGTTCATTATTATCATTTTTTTTAAGGGTGTCCTCACTTTCCACTGTGCCTGGGTCAGTTTGATCCATTTCACTATCTACACCCCCTTCCTTTGCCTTCAAGTCTAACTTATCCTTTTCCTTCTCAGCCTGAGCCTCCTTTGGAGTGGAGCCGCCACTGTCTGTCATGTCAATGCCAGCTGACTGTCGCGACAGTTTCTCCTGAGCGTCCCTCTCTCCCTGAATTGTGCGCAGCACTTTCTTGGCGTGGCTGCGCGCCAGCTCCTTGAAGTTGGGGTTCATGGTGAACCAGAGTGCCATCGCACAGCGAACGCCCCTGCGGACAGCCTTGACCCCGTGGAATGCTGCTGCATTAAAGCCCACCAGTCTCCCACACTTTGGATGAAGTGACGTCTGAAGGGAAACGAGAAAAAAAAGATGCGAGCAAGAACCTGACAGATATGGTCTAGTTTTGAAAACAGGTTATTGTACGTGTAAACCTTTAATTTATTTATAAGTCCATGTTTTTTTCCCCCAGTCATGTCTCTGATCAGTGTGTGTGTGTGTGTGTGTGTGTGTGTGTGTGTGTGTGTGTGTGTGGGGAGAGAGAGAAGAGAGAGAGAGAGAGAGAGAGAGAGAGAGAGAGAGAGAGAGTGTGATGTGTGTGTGTGTACGCATGTGTGTGTGTTTGTTTGTTTGTGTGTGTGTGTGTGTGTGTGTGTGAGAGAGAGAGAGAGAGAGAGAGAGAGAGAGAGAGAGAGAGAGAGGGGGGGGGGGAGAGAGAGAGAGAGAGAGAGAGAGAGAGAGAGAGAGAGAGAGAGAGAGAGAGAGAGAGAGAGAGAAAGGGTGTGTGTAGTGTGTGTTTGCATGTGTGTGTATGTGTGCTTGCATGCATGTGTGCATGCATGTGTGAGATAAAACAACCAAAGGTAAGTGGTTAAACATTAGTAACAGCAGTGGAAATTGTAATCCACCAAATCTCTATCAGCAGTCTGACCTGTTCACTTTTATTGGCATGGGCAAAGAAAAATTCGCCTCCTTCAAAGTCATCATTCAGGTAGAGAATGGCACTGAAACACACAAGAACAATAATGTATCAATCTATCACCCATTTAATTGACTGCAATACACAACATGGCTATATCATCCACTGAAGTGACTGCTTTGTCATACACAAGAACACAACTCATTAAAATTACAATAGTACAAAAGAACACTGCTTTATCATCCATTTGAGTAACTTACTGTACATAAAAATACTGTTGGATTTAAAGAAAACTGTGGCTCCATGGGCATCATTCCTTTATAAAAAATAAAGGGCAAAGACATCAAATCAGAACAGACCACCCATGCATCTGCATGATTATCTCAGGAATTAGAACATTCTTAACATTGTCCATGCAAGTCAAGCTCATCTTTCTCTTTTTTTTGGGGGGTGGGGGGGTGGGGGCAGGTGTGTGTGTGTGTGGGGGGGGGGGTCTTTTACTTTTGGTCTGCTTTTCATCTACGTATGTGTATAGCTGCCACTTTTTCAGCAAAGAAACTGCATCAACATGTACCCATGCGAACATACTTGTAATCCTTCTGTATGAAGACAGGATAGATACCATCTGAGATGTAACATACCGTGAAATCCCCCAGTATATAGGCAGGTTTACATGTTTGTAATCCCTCTATATGTAGGCAGGATGACAAGACATACCCGTAATCCCTCTGTAGGTAGGCAGGAGGACAAGACATAACTGTAATCCCTCTGTAGGTAGGTAGGACGACAAGACATACCTGTAATCCCTCTGTATGTACACACCTGTAATCCCTTTGTATGTAGGCAAGGTGAAAAGACATACCTGTAATCCCTCTGTATGTACACACCTGTAATCCCTCTGTATGTAGGCAGGATGACATGACATACCTGTAATCCCTCTGTATGTACACACCTGTAATCCCTCTGTATGTAGGCAGGATGACATGACATGCCTGTAATCTCTCTGTAGGTAGGCAGGATGACTAGACATACCCGTAATCCCTCTGTATGCACACACCTGTAATCCCTTTGTATGTAGGCAGGATGACAAGACATACATGTAATCTTTCTGTATGTAGGCAGGATAAGACACACATGTAATCCCTCTGTATGTACACACCTGTAATCTCTCTGTATGTACGCAGGATACTCCTTCAGACAGGATCCATCAGGTTGTAACACACAGTTGTCAGAATGCACTGGGTGGCTGAGGTCATCTCGCTCCTTGGAATCTACAACCAGACGCAGTTTTGAAATAGCCATGCTGTGCTTTCACCTACTCCTTTTTTCTCTATCCTTGCTTGATTTTCCTGTGGCTTGGCTACTAAGTTTAATTTTGTTTTCCACTCTCCCAAGGAAATGCACTACCTTCGTATCACTGTTCTTCTTCTTTGTATCATCATAACCATGGTCATGTAAAATAAAAATGATCACAGCTTTAATTTTTTTTAGTTTCCTTTCTAACTTTGCCAAGGAAATGGGCTATTTTTTAACCATGGTCATATAATAAAAAATGATGATGAGTTTTAACATACATTAGCTCTCACTTACTTACATGCACGCATGCATGCAAGCACACACACACGCATGCACACACACACATTGTATTTCTGTTCATCATTATCAATTTAAATTATGTTGCTCTTATGTTCTTTTTCAACACTGTTTATAAATTAATGAGTCTTTAGTAGTCAGTTAAACTGCCCCATGAGGGATGATTAAAGTATATTTACTTGACCTCACACATACACACTCACGCCCACACCCACATCAACCAACATGCATGTATATGCCCACAGTATCTCACCATCAACAGCGCTGCGACAAACCAGGTGAGTGAAGTCGAAGTAGAGCGGCCGTGTGAGGTTGAAATACTTCTCCACAAACAGGCGGCTCTTCTCGCTGAGGTCCAAGAAGGACTGCATGGCGAACGTGTTCACCAGACCCATGTGCATTAGCTGCAAGTTGTAGTGGATGCTGTTAGTCAGTGACCATAGCTGCAAATCATGCTGGATGCCCCCAGTCTCCTTACCACTGAGGGAGGCTGTGGGCTCTGTAAAGTTCTGGCTTACATGGTGCAACAAACTGAGCCCTGTCCCTAATAAGCCTTATGGTTTCTGTTTACTAACAAACTAAGAAATCGCTGGCCACAATGTAAGTGCCATCAAACTTTGGAAACTGACGACTGAAGATGTTCATCAGTGAGTCTTAATACACTTTAATTATGGGTTAGTTCTTGGATTTATGTGTCCTGTCAACTGCACGGGGTCACCTCAGGCATCTTTAGTAATGCATGCTGAAGTGAAAAATAATAACTGGAAGAATGGGGTTGGGTGGGGGGGTGGGGGGGGGGTGGAGGCCAAAAGGAAAGAAGGAAAACAAAAACCTTTACTCACAAATTAACAAAAAACAGACAAAATAAACAAACCCATTAAGATTCAAACACATAAAAAGTTCAAAAGCCATTTATTTATTGTTTTAGAACACTAGCAGTCATTCTTTGTTTCAGATTTTTGTAAACCCATTAAGGACTCCATAAATTATAACATGTATACAATCAGCAAGGTAAAGAATGATACTTACATAACTGTTACGAATTTTGTACATATTCCTATCATAAAGGAAAAAACAAGAAACCAACAAACAAATTCTTCTGAGTACAAATGCATGATACAACAATAAAATAGCAGAATGAATGAGAAAAACAAGTACCATTATAAATTTATGAGAAAAAGAACTACCAGTATAAGTTTATATCAAGTATAAACAAAAAGATGTATCCACAAATGTTATATGCACATTATGCCATTTAAGGCTTTTGAATACATACTTTTATACCCAGCAAAGGTTTTCCCCAAACGCAGGACTCAGATTTACATTTCCACATTCACAAGGTGGCACTGAATATATCTTTTTACTTTCTTATATCTAACAGCAAATGTTTCAAACAAATCTGATGGCAGCTGAGGCCTCATATAATAACTAATAAAATATCAATAATAGTTTTAAATAATAAATTAGCAAATAATCTATACAGATTTTATTTCTTTTGCTGCATGAAAAGCTGGAATTGCATGCTGCAAAAGAAGTACATATTGCCTGGCGCAATATTCTACTACTACAAGCTTGCAAACTGAAGCACGCTATTACTGCAAAATACACACTCTAATACCTGAGTACTGGTCATTGGTATAAATAACAAGCAATTAAGACTCTTACTCAAACTTCCTTATCTGCCAAGGAATAATGACAAAAGCAGAGCATGAAAACAAAGATGATAAATTGATAGGATTAATATTAGTCCACAAATTTCAAAAACAGCTAAAGGTCAGAAACCCACAAGAATAAACACAGCACCCCTTCATACACCCAGTGGATTAGTGTCATCATGACATGATTAATGAACATGAGATGGGGCTGGCAAAAATAAACTGGCATGGTATTTTGTGACTAAATTACATCTGATACATCATTAAAATCAATGTTCTTAGCAATACCAAAGTAACAAATAAAAGCACAGTTAAACTTACAGACCTTCAAAATGATCATAACCAAGAAACAAAAGTCATGCAAGTGTCAACATCATAGCCTGGCCAGGTAAATGGACTTCACGACTGCTGTTTGCTGATACAACAGTTCTGGGCCATGTGCAACCAAACAGTGGAATGTTCTCTGCTGTTGTATACTTTCGTAGAGTTTTCTTGGTTTTTGTTTGTTGCAGGCACTGTTGGAGTTACATCTGATTCCCCCCCCCCCCCTCATGTATGCATGCATGCATGTGTGTGTGTGTGTGTGTGTGTGTGTGTGTGTGTGTGTGTGTGTGTGCAGGTGTGTGTGTGTGTGTGTGTGTGTATATGCATGCATGCATGTCCATGTCCTACCTGTTCATCGCAGTACTGACTCTATATTGTGCATACTTGAAAAAAGTATGTGTTCATGTCATGGTCCTGGGTACAAATGGCCGGGGGTAGAATGAAATAAGCAAACAAACAAAAATTCAATATTCTCCTCATTGAGCAGAACTGAAATCCTTCATTTTGGAAATTTGTACATAACTTCTTTTTTTCCATTTGTAAAAATCTTTTTTTTCTTCTTTTTTACTTTAGTTTTAGAAGTGTCAGTCCAAGTCCATTTTCCTTCAAGTTCATGCAAGAGAACACAATGGAACATGTACACAATGTGAAACACAAATGAAGGGCGTAAGCGGACCCCTAATACCCACCTTAGCAGCCCTATATATGGTGAGACCTTGAAATGTTTCGTGTTCGGTGTGGGGGGAAATGTAGGAGGGTTTCGTCTCAAGATGATCGTAACCGTCACCAACTAAAGCACCGCTCTACAAACAAGCAACCCACAAAATGAGAATGCATGACTGTTACACACATGTGGTGAATGATGATCACCTCACAGACAAACATACACCTACATATCAGGTATGGGAACTGTCTCTGTTTCTCAGTTTCTGTCTCAAAAAAAAGAAGAAACAAGAAGAAAAAAAGCAAAGCAAAAAGAAGCTGAAGCAATCAGTCTGGAAGCTGATCAAACTGCAACTCAGCAGGATGAAATACAGCTGACATTTTGTTCCGTTTTCGGTATTTGTGCATAGCTTTGCCTCTTTCAGTCACGCAAGGCCTGGACTTGGTAAGACAGAAATGTGTCTGGAAAACAATGTTTGGTGGGTTTCCAAAGCTGCTGTGATCCTGAAAGTTCATGAAAGCAACCCAAACCAGGGTGGGTAGGCAAAAATTCAAAGCCGAGCTGATACCACTGTTTAAAACTAGAAAAATCTGGTTTACATGGAGTCCAGTGTGGACAAGCATGCACAGAGCTGGAGCTAACAATAATATTAATATGCACAAACTTCTACATGCATATTAATATTGTGTGAGTTTTTATTACTTTAATGTCATTTGTTTTCGCTTGTTTATAAACTGTGTCGTGCATTGTAGGCTCAGAGTATGGGGAGCGCTGTCTCTTTGAGGCATGTACATATCCCTTGATGCAGCCTACTGCACCCATGATTGTTTCTTGTGTGTGTGTGTGTGTGTGTGTGTGTGTGTTTGTGTTTGTGTGTGTGTGTGTGTGTGTGTGTGTGTGTGCACATTTGTCTGTTGTATGCACCTGGGGCTCAGTAAAGAAAGGGCTCTCAGACCCATTATTATTAGCATTAAATAAACAAATCACAGCTCTGGCTTTTCTTTCAGCACAACATTACTGTTTGGTGTACTGGGCAAAGCAGTTAGGCACACTGACAGACACTGGGACTAAAGCATATGGTGAATATTCAAATGCTGAAAGGCGGACAACTCCGATGCTTGATGAAAAAGAGTTGACTGTGCCTACGGTCATCTACATAGGACCCTAGGACATATCACACCAAGAAAGGTATTAAAATCCTGCAATATGTGCATGGCTGCATTATGAAAATTTCAGTCATATTTCTGAAAAGAAAAGAAAAAGCACTTTTTTGAAGCTGAGCAGACAGTAGCAGGTGAACCCATAATCAGTGTGCTCAACTTCACACCTCAAAATCCTGTAAAACAACACATATACAGATAAACACATGCAGCACTCAAACTCAAAGCACCTGTCAATATCTTACTAGGATTATAAAAACTAAACATCCCATATGGTGTGACAAATGTCCCACGAGGCGCTGACAGAGACTTATATATATATATGTATACAGAAAGAGAGATGAGACAAAACACACAGATTTATGCACAGACACAACAATGACAAAAACACAGCCGAAAGCAGCACCCCTTTCCAGCATCTGCTTGGCAGAACAACGACTTTAAACAGAAAACAAACAAATCAATACATTTTAGCAGTTCGCTTCTCCCCTTTCCTCCACTGACCTAAAAATGGCAGAGCCCTACCACTGACTTGCATTACCAATGACTGTGGAATAATGAGCATGATGCTACTTAGTAGTGGCACAGAGTGCAATTATAAACCACACAGCAACCATGGGCCCAAGCACTACTGTACACTCCCTGCATCGCTTTGCGGCACCTTCCTCCAAACTCGCCCAGAATTGGTCATGCACTCTTTATCTCTGGGCAGCTGTCCACCAACGCTGTCAGCGCCCTCCCAAAGGTTTGGGTACTAATAAGACTGGAAGCAACACAGCACTGAAGCACACACATAATGTGAGGTGTGTCTGCCCTGGGTAAGAAAAGAATTCTGTCTTAATTCAAATGATTCTGGTTATAGTTATGCTGGGGTGAGTGATGTGGGTGGTTATAAAAGAAACGCCTGATATAACTTGAGCTGTCTGTTACAAACTTACTGCCGTTTGAGCACCAGCGCAAAACTGTCCGTTAGCCGACAGTTTTCTGAGACCTATGGCGTAATCAATTACGGCAGTGGTTGGAGGAAGGATGTCGTAAACCAGTGCTTGGAGTTTGGCACTACTGCTGTGTATGCAGAACCTGCTGTGAACAACCGCTCAATCAGACTGTCAGTGTCTTGTAAGACTGATTCTTCAGTCTTTTACAGAAGCATGGTCATTCTAAAAAAAAAGGGCCACCTGGCTTTGTGAGATCACTATCACAGATAACAAACACACTGTCCATGCCTCAGAGATTAAGTATACTGCAGAGATGAAGCACAGCTGCACACAACCATATTTTCAGCAATCATAATTATGAGTCTCCGAGACAGCTGGTGTCTGCTTGGCTTTAAGAAGTAATATTTTCACTTTCATTCATGCAGCAATCAAACATATTTCAAAAATTTTGTGAACAAAAGGATTTCGGCGATCAAAACACCTTTTCACATGTGGACCATGTCTTCAGTGGTCTCAAACCTCACCAGCGTACATAGACCAGTAGATAGGTAAATAAATAACTGAATTTTTTAATGCCCAATCACCCATGACAGTTACAACTGGGTGACCACAGGCCAGTTCCCTTGTGACTCATTGAGTGGTTGTTCCTAGCAAGCGTTTTTTTTCTTACTGCATGGTCAGTCACCTCACTGAAGCAGTGCTGTCACAGTGGCAGGTGCAGTGTGCAAACCTCAGTCTACTTGTGCAGTGAAGCAGTCAGGAGTCCAATGCAGTCCCATCCCGTATCACCGATTTTTAAAGATACCCCTCCCCCCCCCAGAAATCCACTCCCTGCTCCATATCACCTTCCATCTTCACTGTTTCTCTGCCACAAAGCTGTGCATATATCTATATATATATATCTATATCAAAACATAGCTTTATTTGCTTTCATCCCTTCCCCACCAAATGCAACCTGGGGCCCCCACCTCCAACAAACACATCTACAATCTAGTCTTGGTACTTCCCCCACCCCCCCCATTTGTTTACTGCTCTTATCAACTCCAATCTTCATTCCTCCAATGTCAAACCTACCTTCATTAAAGATTTGAAGAAACGCAGCAAGCAGGAAAAAATGTTGATATCTCTCAAAAAAGCTCCATTTTAGTAAAAACTTGAAGTACTTTTAATAAAAGCATTGTGTTTACTGCTTGCATATACTGCAAATACATCTAGTGATATACAGCAAGCTAATGCAATGAAGCATTCACTAGTCACCATCACCAGGTATGCTGACTGCCATTGGACTATCAAAAAAAAAAAAAAAGATTCTAAAAGGAATATAGGTGACTCGTGTCATTCAAACTCGAAATGAAACGTCACAACCAACACAAAGGCAGAACAAAATGAAAACCAGCTCACTACAAACCCAAATCAGGGATGAGAGGGAATCTTGAATTTTATATATTTGGAATAAACAAACAATATTGTCAAAAACACCAAATTTAAATTGTAATTTCTGTATACTGTTTATTTAGCAGAGGAAATAAATAAAACTGATATGAATTTTCAGCACGCATCCACATCATACAAGAAAAAAAGCGATTGGTTTGCATATATGTTTTCTTCCCTAAAGTGTGTGTGTGGAGGGAGGGGAGGGGTGGGGATGGGGATGGGGGGCATCAACACACAATACAGATGTCTTATATCATCTGTCAGGTCTGTACAGACCTGGTCTATAAATCGGAGGCATTGAAATAAACCTTTTCTACTGTCCAATGCCACACTGTGGGGCAGGTAGGCTGTGTGTGTGTGTGTGTGTGTGTGTGTGTGTGTGTGTGTGTACTGGTTACGTGTATGCATGAATATACCTGTGTGTGGTGGGTGGGGGGGGGGGGGGGGGGCATCAAAACACAATGTAGATATCTTATATCATCTGTCAGGTCTGTACATACCTGGTCTATAAATTGGAGGCATTGAAATAAACCTTTCCAACTGTCCAGTGCCACATTGTGGGGCAGGTAGGCTGCGAGTGTGTGTGCAGGTACTGGTTACGTGTATGCATGAATACACCTGTCAAAATGCACTAGCAATGCTTAAAAGAACTTTCTTTCTACCCCTTTTGCACTGTTTAGGTGGATGTAAATTTCTTTATATATGTTCGATAGCCTTCCTTCCCCTTCACTATACACTTCCCCTGCCCCTCCAACTGTCTCGCTTGGATGGGAATCGGCGCATTACAAGCCTCATTATTATTACTATTATGCACAGTTTTGCTTTGTCCTGAGTGGAAAAAGTGTGTGACAAGAAAACAAAACAAAAAAGACCCCCCACCCCCACCCCCAGGAGCTGAATGGATCCAGCAGGCAGGAACTGGATAAACAGAAATCCTTGCAGCAGTGAAAAACACGCTGCTGCACACTGCCTTGCTCTATATTTCCACATGCTGGGGAACCATATAAGTGTGTCCTGTGCTTCTCTGACCCTGCCGTAACCGGTTTCCCCTTTCTGCCAAAGAATCTGCACGCAGCTGCTGGTGCTATTTCCTCTGAGGAATTGTTCCGGACAGTGATTTTATTTAGTGAACCAGAAACATTCATGGTAAAGATTTTGCCTGACACGAGGATGCATGTGAAGTTGAAAGGATAGAAGGATGTTATTTGAAGTTCTAAAGGAATGCCAGAAGCACTTTGCTGCAGAATGTGTTGATCTAAGGGCAGGGAAGATTGATTCTTTGATAATATTAATAGTTTTCAGTCCCTTCCATAATTCTCACTTTGACTCTGGAGAATTTACAGTTAAATTAGGTTCAAAAATAAATAAATAAAAGGTTCAGGAAATTTACAAATTCATACGTGGGCAAATTTCAACCTCAGTATGAAAACCTGATTAAAATTCACCACACACAACATAATCAGCTGATACTGAAGCAATGACACATTCTATCAGAAGAATTTTGGATCATTTTTGTTTCTTATCACAAGATGTGTGTTGTAATGAAAAAAAGAAAAGAAAGAAAAAAGAAAGAAAAGAAACAAAAAAATTAAAGAATGAAACAAAGCACTGCACACAAACTCAGGAAATTTGCTGAAAAGCACCGACTCTGCTGAAATGCGCACCAAAAGTTAACAGAATTGCTGAAGAATGTCTTCACTTTCAATAGCCAACAACCAATCAGGTACTACTACCATCTCATCCCTGATGAACAAGCAACCCAAACGGCCAAAAGCAGCATTGGCAGCTAACACCCACAAGCTACGGTAGCTATGATGGTGGCTCTATGTTGCGGAGAGGATGAGACGAAGCTACCTTAGTGAGATGACTAAGAGTCAAGCCCGCAAACAACTCGTTTTGTGTGTGGGGCGACTCACGGCCGCCGTACCCATCGCCTGCTTTGCCAAGATCCTGTAAAGGCAGGAGGGCAGTGATGACAACAACATACCCACCCCTAAGGGAGAGATGAGAAGAACAAACCCCAAGGCAACTTACTGTTTGGAGTGTGGTTTCCATTTCAGACAAAAATGCAAGCATGGTCAAACATCACAAGCGCATTAGATTCCCGACATTCAGGCTGTCCAAAAACCACCACATGAAACTTATAACATGGGAAGCAAAATACAGATGAGTCTTTGCACAGATGATGCTAACACCTCCCACCTTGTGCTGCTGTAATATGCAATGCATTTGCAAGAATCAAAAGTGTAACTATGCAAAACACAGATCAGACCATTCATTTACCATCTCAAATACTTTTAATTGCCCCTGTCAATCGTTTCACAAAAAGGTTTAATGGCTGGTGGTACGGGTTAAAAAAAGGACACAAATGCTGCATAAAAGTAGCATGATGATGATCTCAAAAAGGGAGATAATCTCATGGGTTCCCTCTCGTGGACCTTCAGGAAAAACAAAGTTATCAAAATTGTGCACAAGGATTCCTTCCAAACTTCAACACTGATCTGTGCCTGCATCAGAACAACAGTATCAACATGAGAATCTTACCATGACCATGTTTTTGAGGGACATGCACTCAGCTTCGGATGACAATCCATCAGCCACAAAGCGCTCGCCCCCATGCAGCGAACTGCTATTCCTCACCACCTGCACACCTGCACACATGCCAGCAACAGGCCTATCCTGTACACAAACATTCTGTAATGAACGTCCTCAGGAAATGGGTTATACACATGCACACACAAAAGTCAAAAGTAAAAGAAAACACCGACTAGCAGAACAAACAACACTGCTAAATGTCATTGGAGAGAGGCCTGTACCTGTAAATATGAAGATCAAGGTTTCAAAAGAGAAAGTGATCTCAAATTGGGATACTTTGCCAGGGATGTGGTCTCAGAACTGTTTACTTGTGAAAGCGGTCTTTCAAGCTTCACTGTAACCAGTCCCAATTCACCCATGTTCAAACAAAATTCAGTCTTAGCTCTTATCTTGGGCAATCCATTCCAAACTAAACCATTTTCTCAGGCAATCCAGTCCCAACTCATCCATTTCTATGACAATCCAATTTTAACTCATCAACATTCTAAGACAATCCAGTCCCAGCTCATCCACAATCTAAGACAATCCAGTTTGAGCTCATCAACATTCTAAGACAATCCAGTCCTAACTCACCCACAATCTAAGACAATCCAGTTTCAGCTCATCAACATTATAAGACAATCCAGTCCCAACTCACCCTTGTTCTAAGATAATCCAGTCCCAACTCACTATCAAGTCTGAAGACAATCTACTCCCAACTCATCCATGCCTTAAGACAATCCAGTCCCAACTCACCCATGCCTTAAGACAATCCAGTCCCAACTCACCCATGTTCTTGAAGTTGTTCATGACTTCCGCATGGTCCATCACATTCTTCTCCATGCGGATCTCCTCCAGACGCTGCAGCATCTGGAGGGTGCTGATGTAGTCCATCTCATCGTCGCTGCGGTATGTGGTGTACATGATCACCATGGCACAGCGCGGGCCGGTGGATGGGATGTGAAGCCCATGGCGATCGCCTGACTGGAAACCTACGGTGCGTCCGATCTTCACTCCCAAAGAGGTCTGACAGACAAACCCTCAATTAGCCTCTGACATTTCTGTGTGCCATTCTGCCTCTTTGTACTCCATCAAATAGAATTAGTCTGTTTTCGTGTGGTCGTATGTTATGCAAGTATTCCCCAGGTGCTAGAACAATTTGTCTGGCTGACATGTAAATTTACTTTGACACTTTAATACACATATTATGTGGGCTGAAATTTGCCTTTTGTTCTCTGGCAAGTGTTTCTACCAACACCATTACTAGGAGCAGCAAATGCTCCCATGACACTCACATTCAAAACAAACAAAATTAATATGTTCATGTGCACAAATAGATGCAGTATATGCATGTCACAAAAATACAAAGTCTGAGCATTCGCAGGGCTCTCCATTGTGTGCGTTTGTGGATCCTAAATTACATGCACTGAAACTGAACATGACACATTAGAACTTTCTGGAGTGGTTATAATGCTGATGCACTAACATATTATAAACCTTCTTAGACTCTAAAAGCTGGAGCATAAAGCCTGTTCTTAATTGGGCAAATGTTTGTTCGTGAACCTAGTTGGAAGTATTTGGCGAACCTAGTTGGTTCTTAACTGGGCAGACTTTTCTTTGTGAACCTAGTTGGGAGTATTCGTTGAACTGCGACAAAGCTATATTCGGGGTCCAAAAAGCTTCGCTCAACATGTTCTGAGAAAATTCGCCCTATTTGACGAACATTGCCTCTGACTGGCTGAGAGCAGAGCTCTCCTAAGGATGAAGAAGAAATAAAAATGGATGACGGTGTCACTAGGTTCTGCACTCGCTTCAGAGGGAATATGTTTATTTGTTGACTTGTGGGAGGCGCAGCCTTGTCTCAGGGTCCCAGAATCAATAGTAGTTAGTTGAATTACCCTGTGAGGGATGATTAAAGTATACTGACTTGACCTGACTTGACTTTAGCCTACATTTTCGATCATGCTGTCTGCTGCGCGTCTGCCGCAAGTTCGGGCCGAAGCTTGCATCTCATTACAAGCCAGTTGAGAACGAAGCAAAGTTCGTCGAATTGTCCGAACTATGTTTGGCAAACTAAAAGTTCAATTAAGAAACGAATCATAGTTCGTCGAACTGTCCGAAGTATATTCAGCGAACAAACATTCGCCCAGTTAAGAATGGGCATAAGTGTGTAACTGGTGTGTCAAATGTCAGATTGTGCATCTATTCGCCTTAAGTCAGGCCTGCAAAGGGTGAATTCTCCCGACAAATGTAACAACCTGACAAACAGCTGGAACAGCCCAAATAAGTACTCACAACGACAGAGACATTTTCACCCAGAAAATAGAAATCACCATCATCCAGAGTATTGAGGTAGGTGGCAGTCCTGAAACATAATCATTAAAGTTAAAACACATGCAGCAGCTGGCAGAAAGATGGGACAGAGACTGTGCTTCAAAATTGAAAGGTGAGGGGTTGGTGGTGGTACAGGTCATATAATAAAAGAAAGAAAGGAAAAACCTGAAGCAACTGAAAAGCAGGAAGGGGGTGGGGTGGGGTGTGAGAGATTATCTATCAGAGGCAAAAAGTGGGATGGAGTAGGGGGTAGCTGTGTCATTCCACTCCACTGATTTTTCTCCATGCACATAATGGCTCCAATCCTCTCATTTCACGCCACCAGAGCATGAATATTCAACACATCTGGCTTATGGTGTGTTTTCAATAGTGTATACTGTTAAAGTGCTTTCTTTGCAAAACTTGTTCATTCAGGTTTTCATGTGTGTGCAGAAATTACATAACTTTGCAGTCATAATCCATTAATTAGCTGGAAACTCCCATGCCCAAGCACTAATGAGCACCCAGAGTCTGAGTATTTAGAATATTTGGACTTTTCCATAAGCCTGAAAATTATACTATAATTAAATTGGAAATAGTACCACGAAGAACCTGTTTTTGGTGCAGTCATATGGATTAACTGAGTTACCCTCAAAGGCAGTTTATACTCCAAGGAAGATGGCAGTGCTCTCAGTTTTGACAAAACTCCAATGAAAACAGGAAAATATGACAATCTCCAAAGCACAAGAGAGAGAAGTGAGAGGGAGTAAGTAAGTAAGTTGGTATTTTACGCAGTGCAGTTATATCAGGGTGATAAGTGAGAGGGAGAGGGAGAGGTGGAGAGACAGACACAGACACAGCAGAGAAGCTGGAAGGACAGAGAGAAATAGTGATTCTGAGAATACTGTGACTATATATACACAAATGAAGCTGACATACACAAACTGATTTTCCACAAGTTGACTGTCTCTGACCATGTCCTCTGGATCGCATGTTCCGAACTCTTGGGGGATGCAGTCATTTTCCACATCAGGCTCTGAAACCAATCAAAGACCACAGAGACTGACTGACTGACTGAAGATGAAGAGCTCTAAAAAGAGCCGTCTGATCACAACCTTGTGCCAGAGGATAAACTGGGGCTGACAAAGTCCACTGTACTGGAATGGTAAGATTATCATCATTTATTTGATTGTGGACAAAAACAATGGGCACAAAGGGGTTTCCTGTGTCAAACTTCAAGTGTTTTTGTTAAAATCCAGACATTTTAACAACGTCACTTTTGGACCGAAAGTATACCCTTTCAGCTGGACTTCTACCGTATGCATTTACTGCACCTATGCTGCCTTTACTTTTCTGGCTTAGATCTCTGGGCAATGTGGCCCAAAGCAGAGGGGTCCTGGGAGTGCCCCAGTAACCCTACACTTTTCATTTGATGCCCGAGTGACATGAACATCAGGCAAACCATTTTCAAAGCTTTGCTGGTTTTGGGGCCTCTTTCTCCCCTATGCATTTGCACTAACATTTTCAATGGGATACAACTCTAAAATGCTGAAGAATTGTTTTACTTCACAATCAAAAGATTCTTTTTTACTGAGGAAAAAATTGTTTTACTTATCACTGTTCTTTTGAGAGCAGCCACCTTAGCCCAGCCTGATAGCTACTTTTTCCACTGTATCTAGAGAAGCAAACACACTCTGCAATAACGCACACAGACTTTGACAAGGATTTGGTCGCCCTGCACTACTTGCTTGCTTTTTCCAAGCGAAGGAACCAAACGTTTCCCTAATACTATAGTAGAATAAAAAGTCTGCAAAATCAAAATGATTTAGCACTACTGTTGTTTATCATGATCAAAGGGATTCAGTACCATCATCACAGCAGTCACTATGAAAACAGCACAACCATACGTACTTAAAATCATGCTTAGCCAGGGAGACTGTGCTGGATATATACACATACGATGGGATCTTACAAATCCCCAATAACAAAAACAAAGAACTGGGCTTCCCTTCTTTGGATGTTCACAACCTTCTTTTGAACCGACTATCAGCGACCAGGCACCTGAATCCCAGTTACACCAATTACAGATGAAAACTGTCATGTGCAAATCACTGATTATATTTCCTCACAACAGACTGCAGTCAACACAAAAGAAAGAAAAGTATGTAGTTAGCAATGGACAACTCACTGGACTGAAAATCAAAAGAGGCCAAGAGTTTGACTCCTGCACATGGCAGGACGAAGAAAAAAAATTCAGTTCTGAGTCAACTCTCGTGCAGACTCATCCATGCCTGACTCAACATGTGCATACAACATGCACTAAAATGGTAGTGCATGTTAAATATCCCCCTCCACTTGCTGATATGAAAAGGCTTAACATCAGTGGCATGGAAGCACACAGACAGTGTATAACAGCAGAATAATCAGATTGATCACTGAGGCTACTCCTAATAGAAGAAGAAGCACATGCTTATGTAGAGACTAATGGTATCAATAGTACTGATATAATTGTATTTACTGAGAAACCATCACATTTGCACCATTTTTCACATTTTCAAGTCCCATGCATTTTCTTTTTACCTTCAACCTGGTGCCAGCAGACCATGCTGGTGTTCTTAAAGTAGAGGGACCCGGAGATGTTGTAGTAGCGCTGAGTGTAGTGGCGCAGCACCTCTGTCGCCCGCATGAACAATCGCAGCGATGTTTCGTAATTTTCGTCAGCTCTGATCATAGTCTGAAAAATGACAAGCAGACATTCCAGACATCTGATGATCTGACTACACCTACCATAAGTTGTCTTGTTTAATCAGACAGACTAGTCATACCCCTCCCAACATCCCCTTTTGCCACAGTACCCTCCCCACATCCCTTTCCCTCTAGTCCTCCCTTCCCACCCTCTCCATCATCTTCACCAAGTGGAACAAGCTGTCTACACAGGGCTGAAATGTGTATACAAGTGGACAGTGACACTTACTATGAGTCATCTTGTCTAACCAGATACACTACACCTGCTGTAAGTCATCTTGTCAAACCAGACAGACAAGTCATCTTGTGAAACCAAACAGATGAGTCATCTTGTGAAACCAGACAGACTACGAGTCGTCTTATCAAACCAGACAGACTACGAGTCGTCTTATCAAACCAGACAAACGAGTCATCTTGTCAAACCAGAGAGACTACGAGTTGTCTTGCCAAACCAGAGAGACTATGAGTCATCTTGTGAAACCAGACAGACTACGAATTGTCTTATCAAACCACACAAACGAGTCATCTTGTCAAACCAGACAGACTATGAGTCATCTTGTCAAACCAGAGAGACTACAAGTCATCTTGTCAAATCAGACACACTACACCTGTTGTGAGTCATCTTGTCAAAGCAGACAGACAGCACCTGCCATGAGTCATCTTGCTTAACAAGAGACTACATCTGCTGTGAGCCAAAAGGTTGACAGGTTTGGAAGGTATTTTCTGGATAAAGCCCACACACACTGGACAGAAGGACAGATATGGTAATTCCAGAATAACCCCCCTAACTTTGTTACTGGTGGGGTGGGGGTTAAAAAAAATATTTCTTTGTGTCTCAGTGCAAACCACCATATCCCCATAATAATAGTGCTGATTGTCTTCTAAATGAAGCTGCTTTGCCTGAGTGTAAATGTATGCTTACCTTCCTGCCATGCGCCAGTGTAAATGTCTGAACGCCTTTTGCATCCACATCCACATCCTGAAATTAATGTAGTCAGTCAGTCTACTACTAAGTAACTAGAATTTCATGGAAGTATTTCTTTTCACAGCAAATCTCTAAAGCATTATTAAACAGAGAACAACAAATAAAGCCTTAAAACACCTTTCAGCACTGAAACAAAGAGAATAAAAATGCTCAGTCAATTTCACATTAAAAAAACAAACAAACTCACCAGTGTCACTGTTAGAACAAAGAGCGAGCCTGCAGGAATTTCCCCCTACACTATTCATTTTTAGATTCCAGCAGCACTGCCAAAATACCCAACAGGCATGGCAGGGGTGTTGTGCCAGCACATGAACTCTGGGGACTGGTCACCCAATCTGGATGGGAAGTCACAGGAGATGCTGAAGAGCCTGAAACCCTTGTTTGCTTGCTAGTCTGGTTTAACACCAAGGTTCACTTGTGTGGTACTGGCTGAGCATGAAAGGGGTAAGTAACTTGGTATTTTACGCCCAGTCAACCATTACAGTCATATGACTCTTGAGGGTGCTCTTGTCGTAATGTTGACCATGCTGCTCGAGTAGCTTATTGTAAAAACATGGCTGTCCAGAGCAAAAACTGAAAAAACATGCTTTATTTTGCTTGTTCACGTCTGGTATTGCTCTTTCAATCCATACCGGACAATAATCACACTCCTTTCTGTTTTTCATGTAATGAAAATTAAATCTAAAAAGTATCAATTAATTATGATGTAGGCTGGAACTTGTTTCAAATCAAAGTTTACTGAATGCACTATCTTCTGGTCTCAATAGGTCAAAATGCAGCCTTGAAACTGTATGAAACCCACAGTTCAATGCATGCATTTTCTTCAGGCATCAATCTTGCAACATGCACACTTGCAACTTGTAATCGAATGACCAACATTTACTGACTGAACTCTCTGAAATCACCCAGAATGCAGACATGTAACTTGTATGACCAGCCCTTACTGACTGAGCTTTCTGGTAGCATCAGCAACTTGGAATGCTCAAACTGACACTTTGTGCCCTGGTTTCAGAGCCGTACACACTGTGTCCCAGCAACACACATCATCCTGTTACCTCCATCAGTGACAGGATGTCCTCGCACTGCTCCTGCTTCAGCAGACCGTCAGCAGCAAATCTGTACTCTCGCTTCAGGTCCCGCTCCTTGGCGATGATGTGGAGGCCTAGGCGTTCATAGCGTTCCATCCAGGTCACGTAATCTGTAGTCCGTTGATCTGGCGCATCTTGCGACTGCTGCTCAGATCTGGTGTCCGCCTCAGTGACAAACACCTGCCAGAGAAAATCAGTTTTGGATGCTGTAGCTCAAAGGGCAGAGGCACAGGTGGCTTAATTGGACAAATGCTTAAGTCGACGCATGGCCAACATGGATTAGATCACAACTCTTTCACTCTGTCAGGCACAGGACCAAAAAAGCCAGGTGCAACACTGATGTAGGTTTGATTCTCTGCCACAGCAGCAACTCTGTTATGGTGTCTGTACAGCCTCCATGTGCAATCGCATGCATCAACATCTGCACGCATTAAAAATTCCAAACATTGGCAGTCATACCATTGTCTGGATGCAGGAAAATACCACACACACTGGCAGGACCAGGTACTGAGGTAGTGTTGCTCTTGCAGATGCTGTAGCCTTACACAAGGAAGGATAGATATATATTTGTTTTTATATCCCAGTCAATCATAACGGTTACATCAGAGTGAACCCAGATGATACTGACAGGGACATATATAAAAGCTTATGGTTATGGTGACAGGTGAAAGGTTATGCAGCCAGATTAATGCTTCTGGTGACAGAAAATAGTAAATGGTGACAGGTAAAACATTTATGGTTATAACCACAGATAAAAGCTTGAGGTTACAGATTAAAGCTCATGGGAGAATTAAATGAGTTGGTGACATGTAAAAGCCAATTATTATGGTGACATGTAACAGCCTATTGCTATGGTGACATGTAACAGCATACTGCTATGGTGACATGTAACAGCCTACTTGTTACGGTGACATGTAACAGCCTATTGCTATAGGGACATGTAACAGCATACTGCTATGGTGACATGTAACAGCCTATTGTTATGGTGATATTTAACAGCCTATTGTTACAGTGACATGTAACAACCTATTGCTATGGTGACATGTAACAGCCTATTGCTATGGCGACATGTAAAAGCCTACTGTTATGGTTACATGTAAAAACCTGTTGTTATGGTGAGCTGTAAAAGACTGTGGTGACAGACTAAATCCCATGGTCACAAGTAAAAGTGAACAGTGACAGGTAAAAGTAGCTGGTGGCAAGTAAAGTGGATGGTGGCATTGACAGGTAAAAGCTTATGGTTATGGTGACAAGTAAAAGATTACGGTGACAGATTAAAGCTTTGGTTATGGTGCCATTTATATATATATATAAGAAGCTTGTGGTGACAGGTACAGTTTACAGCAGAAGGGAAAATGATGGCAACAGATAAAGCTTCAAGATGTTATCAGTATCTTTATTATGCTACTGCATAGTATTTTTAAGGGCATGCAGGAGTGTTCTGCGTTAGTATATAAAATTTATAACAGTATTATATGAAGTGAGGTGCTCAGAACTTAATAATAATAATAATAATAATAATACTAATCATGGACATTTCTAGGGTGCATGATATCTAGCAAGATTTGGGGCATAATGCACTGTACAGAAGAAGCAGAAAAATGTATAAATTTCAGGCCATATGGCCACCAAACCACACAAAAATTTGCTACATGGACTTATGACATTCAAATACCATTTGACTGATTGCTTGGTTGATGATGACATGTCTTGTCCAAGCAAAAGCTTCAGGTAACAGATACAAGAAAGTAAGTCTCACCACATCTGGGTACTCCTCCATGAGGTTGCCTCGGAGGTAGTCCAGTAGAGCCTGAAGCTTTTGCTTGCGTTCCACATACACCTTCACATCCTGCACAAACAACAGCTCAGGTGGAAAGGCAGGTGGGTTTGACTTTGAGGTGCAGAGGAAAATGATCTACCGGTTCTTCATGACCAACATGGCAAAAGTAATGGCAGAGTGGATGAGAAAGAATGATGCACAGCAAATTATTACACACAAACACACACACACATTCTCTCTCTCTCTCTCACACGCACACACATGCACAACACTCTCTCATACACACACACCACTCTCTCTCTCACACACACATACACACACACACTCACACTTTCTCTCTCTCTCACACACACACACAAACTCACACTTTCTCTCTCGCGCTCTCTCTCTCACACACACATACACATACACACACACAAAGGACAGTTTTTGCTACAGCTGCATAAAGAAGAAAGAAGCCTGTGTGCTGATGATGGTCTCACCTGGCGTGGGACAAACTCTTCTTCAGAATACTTGTACTTCTTCATGAAGATCTTCTTGTTGTCCTTCACAATGTCATCTTCAGGGTGAAACAGCAAATAGGCCGCTGTAGCAGCCACAGCCTCATGGATTTTCTCCACTCAAAACAGATAAAAAGGGGGCAAACTGAATACAAAATAAATCTATACACAGTGACAGAAGGGTAGGTATCGCCACACCTCAAAGATGATGATGACAGAAAACAAGACAACCAAGAGGAGAAGCAGGCAAAGAACAATGCTTTAGTGATTCAAAAGATTTACGATTATTTTCTCTCACTTCTACAGAGGCTGTGGCACAGAGGAGTATGTTTTAATAAGTCAAAGTGACACAAAGTTTTTTTTTCATTCTACTGGGGCATGGAGGATCACACACACACACACACACACACACACACACACACAACAGACACACACACACACCACAGACACACACACCACACACACACCACAGACAGACAGACACACACACACAGAGACACACACACCACAGACACACACACACAGAGGGAGTGTACTCTGACATGGAAAACTACATTAGCCAAAATAACAGTTGAAAAGTAGGGAGAAGATTTGGACAATATGATGGTGAAATGATCAGGAAGGCCCAAATCAGGACTTGTAAAGAAGAAATTTCTGGCAGTGGGTGAGGCATGTGTGGCTACATTCTGACCTACTCCAGGGTTTAAAGGGATAACATATATATATATATGTCAGCTCTGGAGTCTCAACTGAGAGGACCTTAATTTCTGTGTCTGCAGTACACCACTGTGTACAGGTATGAAGGCAGAAAATCAAGCGTAACAATTACAGCGCAAAGCAAAGAAAACCCAGATCAAATCATTACAACAAGAGTGATTACTTTATAAATTATTATGCAAGACTGGTTCCTGTGATGAACAAAGTCACCAACAGACAGACGAATGAAACTGACAACCATGACTACATCCAACACTTACACTTGTAGTAGGCGTACTGCAGGTAGTGGAACTGTTCGGGGAGGAAGTTCTCGATAGGCACCGTGTAAACAGAGCTCAGGTTTCCCTCGCACCCCAGCTGACAATCCAGTACACGGAGGATGTGATCTGAAACAGGGGTAGCACACACACACACAACTGACCATTCAGATACACATTCAGTTTTATGCATCAATGTTGTGTAGCTTTAATTACCAAGAGATAAAAGTACCCTGTTTTCTACTCTGATCTGCATTATACCTGGAGGGTCATTGCCTGTGACGTTCATTTTGAAATTCCGTATAAATTTAAGAACATTTGTATGGGAAATTTGGGTCACTGTACCTCAAGAAAGCCAGCTGCAACATGGTTGTGCTACCCAGCTCAAATGTGTACCCCCTTACTATTGAGCTTAAAACACTGTAGTGTAACTGTAAAGCATGGGGGACATGGTGGTAGTTTGTACATAGATATATATATATAAACAACATAAACATGCCAGTAAGACTGTAAAGTTTCCAGACCTACAGCACTCTGAAATCATATGACAGTGATACGAATGTATCCATCTGTCTGTAAATAGATAAAATACAGGAGTAAACACCAGGCGCGCAATTGCTGCAGATCTGAAATGCCCCCAAATCCTTTAAAAATCAAATACCCAATTGTTTAAATTATACATCAACACAGTATGAATTTGCAGGCTATCAGTTTTACAACTTCAAAAGAGCAGGACTGACAGGCAATTGTCTACAGAATATCGTTATCAAGTAAGGCAGCCTCTTACTCTTAGCATTACTGAAAAAAATCACCGTGAACTTTTTTCTCACAGGAAATAATGTGGTCCCAATATCTCAACTGTATCTTCTCCATATATATATATATATATATATATATATATATATATATATATATATATATATATATCAATTATTTGTTTCTTTGTTTATTGCCTGTTCCATTTTAAACTAGTCAGCATTAGGAAGCACAAACCCTGATGGTCCCAGCAGCTGTGGCTGATTTTTGAGGTGATTATACAATTTATAAATCAGATAAAGTGCTGCACACACCTGCTATGATGCCACTGAAGTGTGAGGATCGCCTGTCCTCCAGGTCATCCTCACAGTTGGCACGACACCTTTCCTCTTCCACAAAGAACTCCTCAATTGCCTTCTCCAGGTGGTCAACCACACCTGGCCAGTTCTCATCTGAGTACGCTATCATTGCCCGGATGTAGTGCTCCTAAAAACAATGCACACTGTCATAAAAAATGTACCATGAATAACATAACAGCATTGCAGTTTGAAGCTCTGTCACTTTCTACTTCCCTTTCCTCTGTGACAGAAACCCTCTCTGGACACCTTCAAATCTAACCTCAAAACATTTCTTCTTCCAAAACAATATGCCTCACTTGTTTTCTGCTCTACCACTGCCATCTGCCTCTGCCTAAGTCCTTGTTTGTTATCTGTAAATTGAGTTATGTATAGAGGCAATCAATGTGTGTGTGTCACTGTGTGTGTGTGTGTGTGTGTGTGTGTGTGTGTGTGTGTGTGTGTGTGTGTGTGTGTGCTCTTAGAACAGACTTTCTGGACAACATTTTGTGCAATACAAATACTTATAATTATTATTATCATTATAATTTTTACAGACTGGGCACATGGGGGGGTGGGGGGTAAGTAAGTAACCTGATGCTTTGCACCTGGTCAATTGGCATGGTTATATAACGCAACACATGGGGGGGGGGGGGGGTATCTAAGAATATTTATAGAGGAGGGTTAAATTATTGTACCAGTTCCAGGATATTGTTTCAGTGAGCACTACAAATATTTTATATGAACCAATATCCGCAGAACCAAGATAAAAAAAATCTTTATTCTTTAAGTTCTGGTAGTGGTAGCCTTATGGCTGTCTCAGTATCAGTGTGTACAATACTTTTAAAATACTGATAATAGGGCAACTGACAGTGACAGACAGAACTAGAAGAAGATTATGCCTGTCACCAACATCATAATCCTACTTTTGTGTGCCTCTGAGTCTAACAAAACTCTGAGTAGGAATCTGAATTATTCTATTGTAACTGGTATGGATCAGATTTCCTTTTCCACCTCCATTTCCCTTTTGACCTCCTTTTCCTTCAGCTGACCTCTTTGCAGCATGTTTCAGTATTTGCACTAAACATATAATGATATATTCACAACACATGTATAATATATCATTGTTCCGAAGCTGGTTAGGCCAAAGGCAAGAGGAAACAGAACACAAACTCAACTCAGCCCCCATTTAAAATGTTACTGCACACCCTCTAGGCTCCTATCACAGGAAGCTAAAAGTAAAACAGTAAAACACCTGTATTCTCAAACGTTTCACTGCAGTCACTACAAACATTTCACTGCCCCTTGTGTTTTATGAATAAGATGTATTGTGTTATGCAACATGTTCATGATGTTGCAACAAAACAACAACAATAAAGACCCCCTATCCCCACCCCCAATCAACAACAATGCAAGCCAAGCACTGAAACAGAAAGACAAAGAGTACAACAGTACAATACAAAGAACATTAATAATCATAATTTATATTATATTTACATACACTGATACAGGTCTACACCTTTTCTGACCCTGTAGTATTTTAAAAGAAACTAAACAATCCCCAACACAGAGGCTGTGTAAAGCCAAAAGGTAATGGGGTAATGCTCACAAATGTGGCTTCAACACCAACTACACAATATTTAAGCCAAAGGAAAGCAGCTGTATGGAACTACAACCAACCAGTTCCTAGGGTCTATCTTTAGACTCAAAAGGGAGGCTTCAAAGAAACAGTGAGCACAGTACAAACTAACAGTAACACTGACAGGTCCCACAGCCCAGAGCCCTGTTCTGTCAGCCTCCAGCCCTCCAGCACAGCCCTTCTGGGTCTTTGCCTGCACTCTGCAGTGATCAAACAACAGCCCCTTTCCTTTTTGGCCTCTGTACCACTGCCACTGTACCACTACCAGGCATGGTTCTGGCTAAGGCTGTGAAAATGCCACTGTAAAAAAGGTCAACTCCACACATGTACACCCAACAGACACTGGATTTCCCCAGTCTCTTATTTTTTATATTATTATTATTATAAAGTGTGTGTGTGTGTGTGTGTGTGTGTGTGTGTGTGTGTGTGTGTGTGTGTGTGTGTGTGTGTGTGTGTTGTCTGTCTGTGAGTGTGATTTCTGATTTTGAACAGGGTCCTGGATTGCAACATTTCTATCTCTACCTGCCATAGCAATATTTTTTGTTTTGTACAATTCTGCAACTTGTGTTAAAATTGGCCTGTTTTGTAATTTATAATTTGTTATCTTACTATACATTACATGTGCAATGTATGTGGCCTTGCAATTAATGAATTATTTTACCCAAGTACCAAATTTATGTAGTCAGGCTGGAAGTGGAATAGCCCTGAATTATTTATTTTTAGTTATTAAATATTAGTATTTTTACCTTGTATGGTTTAATCTCCAAATCCAGAAAATCAGACTCTGGCACTTTGGCCTTGTCCCTGTAGAAAGCGATGTTCTTCTTCACATCTTCATCCTCTGGGTTCATCAGGTAAAATGTGTAGGAGGCTGATGCTGCTAGCTTTACCCGATCCAGCTGCAATAAAATTGTGTCTGAATACAGTGTGTACTGCCAGCATTGGTCAAAATTATTTATAATTTCTTTTCTTCTTTTAGTTTTTTGTTGTTTTTTGTTTGTTCACGGCCATGTCTTTTATAATTCATCATTTAATGTATTCAGTTACGTAGGTCACAATCACTGAAAATTCAACCATAGCCAAATCATCAAGCAGAAATTACATGATGATAATAATTAATAATAATAATTAACATAATCACAATTCACACATAGTTCAACCACCTAAGAACACACCAACAGTCAACTGCCATAGATGTAAATTATTATATGAAATGTATACTATTTATAAGCCACTCCTGCCCCCTTTTATTTTCCTAATAATCATATAATGTGGTATTTACTACTAAAAGTAAAACTAAAAGAAGCCAATTAATAGTTGACCTCATCCATAATGCACTAAATTTATAATCTGACTGATAATGTACTACTACTAGGTATTTCCCTTGAAGTGTAATGCAAATTATACAAAATTACAAAAAATTACACAGAACAACCTCTCTGACTCTGAGTCTGACATGACGCTCAAGCAGTACAATAAAGTGCCCAGGGGTAAAAATTAAGGTCCCCTCTGCTGAGAACCGAGTTATTGATCAAAGGTTCTTCTCTCTTTTTAAACCTGGAGCAGGCCAAAATATTGCTTTGCATGCTTCAAAGTTCAGTCAATTATCTAATGCCAGGAAATCTGCCTTCTAAATTCTAATTAAGTAAATTATATTATCTTTCACTTCTGTCAATTTTAACTTCATTTAAAAAAAATCCTCTTCATCCAAAAGGTGGGGTGTCCTAAGACTGCTGAGTCATTGAAAGGTCAAGATCACTGATAATGACACATTTGACATTAAACTAAAGTCTATAATTTTATAAACCTCATCTTGCTAAATGTTAAAAAGATGTGGCCCTGACATTAGGTCAGTCTTCACAAGCAAGCAAGAGGCATAAAGTGGACACAGTGCAGACTATATCATTATTATTATATTAATCATTATGCACTACTAATTTTAGCAATGTAAAAAGCTCTATCAATGTATTAATCTATTATACTGACATACAGAAAGATTCTGCTTTAAAAACAGTGTCTGAATAAACATCAATATTTAAGTTGGTTAGGTACAGATGTTTGAGCAAATCTCACCAACACTTCAGTGACCGCATAGCTCTAGTCAAAACTCATATATTTAAAATATAGTTCATTAGTTGTAACGGTAATCGTTCACCTCAGGTTGCCCTGTTCATTGGGAACAACTAGCTCACAACGCAATAAGCCACCATGCAAGTTTTTAATGTTACTTTACCTTGTACCAGCAGAACTGCAAGTACTGATATGGTTTTCTTGATTCAAACGTCGCTTCCAAAATCTTTGTGAGTCTGAGGCCCGGTCTCAGTACGTAAGCGTCATTTTTGCATCTTCTGAAGCAATCTGCGTGTTTTAAAAAACTTTCAAGCATGGAAAATTCTCCCACATCGGATGGCAAACTTTTCATTTTGTGTGATTCTTCTTTTTTGCACCTCATACGGCAGTCTGTCAACGTTGTCCTAAAAGTGTTGTACTCTTTCATGGCATTTTCCATGTTGTAAGCACACTTGTACCACAACTGATCATTGTAAGCTTTCACACCCTGAGCGTAAAGTTGATCGAAGTACACCGGCTCCTGAGAAGAAATGTCGTCTGCAACACACGATCTAAGTTTCACAACCGCAAGCACAGATATCACAGATACTACAACTCTGATGATTTTCAGGTGAAACTTTGGAAGACCTGAGCCTGAGCCGGTGCCTACGTGTCCAAAGGATGCCATCTTGGATCCAGAAAGCTCCTGGCAAGGATCTAAGACATTCACCAAACTTCTGCGGTAATCAATCCCTTTGCTCTCCTTTTCCGCACGTAGCGCTTGCGATGGCGGCTTCCAATAAAGGGAGACAACTTTTGCTGCCGAGTTATTCTCTGGAGATAGGCCTGTTAAACTGGCCCATCCGATCGACATGATAGAACATATATATAATACATTTTCTATACGCTTGTCGGTTTGAAATACTGCGGACGCGTAGTCTGCCACATCTCCCTCTCTGTCTCCGTCTCTCGAGTCTCTCCGTTCTGTCTCTCTCTGTCTCCGACTTTATAAGATAAGCATTGACTGCTTCCGTTTTCCCACTAGTCATATGAACTGATCAGATGTTCTGCTGCTTCATTTGCTCATGATATTCTCATCGTATGCTCATATATGTAACTGAATGATGCATGGCATGTGTTCATCTGGCGCTGTGAGCACATGTTTTGTGTGGAAATTCTCATGTATAACGTTTCACTCACTCATTGATGCCTATCAGTGATGTATATGATGCCTGTAATTTGATATCTATTCATAAGTAGTTTAGCAAGGACTAGTTGTTAGACAGGTTTTTGACTGAACCTAAACTACAGTCCCTGTAAAATAAAGTTTTCGAGTTCGAGTTC
>JABMCL010003533.1:320000-322500 GCA_018857735.1 Alviniconcha marisindica | reverse complement strand
ACACACACACACACACACACACACACACACACACACACACACACACACACACACACACACACACACAGAGTCTCTGTCTGTCTGTCTACCTATCTGTGCCTGTGTGTCTGTTTCAGTGTGTGTGTGTCTGTCTCTGTCTCTGTTTCTGTCTCTGTCTCTCTCTCTCTCTCTCTCTCTCTCTCTCTCTCTCTCTCACACACACACACACACACACAGAGCCTGAAAACGATACCCCTGGTGGATACACATTTTACGTGTACCGACTGGCAACGTACCAAATGACACACGCGCTACACCTAAATCCACAACAAGCCTGACCAGGAGGATTAGCGGAATCCTAAGCTGTGCGGGCAAACATGGCTAATCCACACCTGTGACGTTAGCCTTTCTCAGTCAGAGGATCGCCCGCCCGCAGCAGTCAACACAGCAACTGACCCACCAGTCCACACACACACACACACACACACACACACACACACACACACACACGCACACACGCACGCAGGCACACACTCGCACGCACTCGCACCCACGCACGCACACACGCACTCTCTCTCTCACACACACACGCACGCACGCACGCACGCACGCACGCACGCACGCACGCACGCACGCACGCACGCACGCACGCACGCACGCACGCACGCACACACACACACACACACACACACACACACACAGCAGGCGGGTCTGTATACACGCACTCTCCAGTCTCTGGAGTAAATGCACACAGTATAAGATTATGCTTCAGTCATGTACCCTTGTATGAAGAAACGCTGGGGGAAAGACAGGTACATCTTTCACGAAAAGGCCACGTGTGAATTAAAGGTCTTCTCTTTGACACATTGAGTAGATCAGAATGAACCGTTTCCTTTTTCACTCATGGGGTATGCCAGAATTTAAGGTTCGCTCTTTAACTCATAGATTACTTCAGAATTAAGGGTCACATTGTTTCGTTTTTGTTTCCGAGGGTAAGGTCAGAATATCAATAGCAATGTCAATGTCTACTTGTATAGCGCAGTTTAACTCCACGTAAAAAATAAATAGTTCGTTTTTGTGTGTGTGTGTTTTTTCCCACCCATGGAACAGGTCAGAATAACAGGTTCATTTTTTCACTCACGGAGAAAATCAGAATTAACAGATTCCCTCGTTCGCTCATGGAGTAGATCAGAATTCAGAGTTCATTTTTTTCACCTATGAAGTATCTCAGAATCAAAGGTTCTCTTTCACTGACGAAGCAGGTGAGAATTAGACGCTTTCTATTTCACTCATGCAATAGGTCAGAATTAAAGGTTCTCTTTTTCACTCATGGAGTTGATCAGAATTAAAGGTTCTCTTTTTCACTCATGGAGTAGGTCAGAATTAAAGGTTCTCTTTTTCACTCATGGAGTAGGTCAGAATTAAAGGTTCTCTCTTTCACTCATGGAGTTGATCAGAATTAAAGGTTCTCTCTTTCACTCATGGAGTTGATCAGAATTAAAGGTTCTCTCTTTCACTTATGGAGTTGATCAGAATTAAAGGTTCTCTCTTTCACTCATGGAGTAACTCAGAAAGGTTCTCTCTTTCACCCATGAAGTAGGTCATAATTAAAGGTTCTTTTTCATTCATTAACTCGGTCAGAAATAATGGTTCTCTTTCACTCATAAAGCAGACCCAAACACATAAAAAGTTAAAATGAACAATAATTCAAAACGACAACGAAAAACGTGCGAATATTCGGTTTTCAAGCAACAAAACAACAGCTAAACAACAGTTAGAAGGTGAAAAATGAAGCTGTATTTATCCGGTTTTAGTTGTGGCATGTTCCAAGTGTTCGGAAGAATGTTGACATGACAATCAACATTTGTATTGTTATATTAAGTTAGCGTTCCTTTTAACCTTTCATGTGTTTGGATCTGGTTTCAGAATGCTAGCAGTCATCCCTGCTTCAGATTTGTTTTACTTATGAATGAAGTGGGTCAAAATTAAAGGTTCATCCCCACACGTGATGTAGGTCTAAAGTTTAACTGTGTGTGATTGTCCTATTAACAGAACCTCCTCCCTTCTCATTTCTGCTTTCGTGCTCCAGTCGACCTGACCCCCCCCCCCCTCCCTTACTTTTGCAATCCCTTCCTTCTGCACCCCCTTCCTTCTGCACACCCCTTCCTTCTGCACACCCCTTCCTTCAGCACCCCCCTTCCTTCTGCCCCTCCCCTTTCCTTCTGCACCCCCCCTTTCCTTCTGCACCCCCCCTTTCCTTCTGCACCCTCCCTTTCCTTTTGCAACCCCTTCCTTCTGCACCCCCCTTCCTTCTGCACGCCCCTCACCCCTTCCTCTGCACACCCCTTCCTTCTGCACACACCCTTCCTTCTGCACACCCCTTCCTTCTGCACCCCCTTCCTTCTGCACACCCCTTCCTTCTGCACCCCCCCTTCCTTCTGCACCCCCTTCCTTCTGCACACCCCTTCCTTCTGCACACCCCTCACCCCTTCCTTCTGCACACCCCTTCCTTCTGCACACC
>JABMCL010003533.1:295000-305000 GCA_018857735.1 Alviniconcha marisindica | reverse complement strand
GCAGCAGAACTGCTTTAAACTGATCCCTCAGTTCAGTCAGTGTTCTAAGCCCAAAAGCCTCAGTGATGCTGGGAAACACCACGGCACTTTACAGAAATTGCCATAAAAAATGATGTGAGGAAAATTCGTTAATGTCACTCCTCCTTTTTTTTCTAAATAATAAAATGTCACCTTTTGCAAAGGGTATTTCGTTCATGACGATGGGAGCCGAAAGATACAGACACAAACAACCATCGAAATTCACAGTACATCTAAAAAAAAAAAATTTAAAAGAGTAGAAAAATAGTTAATATCAAAAGCTCTCAATGCTTTTTTCTTCTTCTTTTAACAAACAACAATATATAATGGAGTTTCCCCCCAAAAGAGATCTCAGTAACAAAGCATGAAAACAATTATCACAGTTCAAAATTGATATTACTATCTGTTGTGAAACTGGGTTCAGTTATAGGCTGCTTCGAAACAAGTGATACGACGATTTAAAAAACAACAACCGACAACTCCATTATCACATTATTTCAAAGTGGGTTACCTCAGCTGTTTCTGAATATAAACTGTTTATGGGTACGAATTGTTCGCTGGATTTGTTCGGTTGAATAAGCCGGGAGTGGTGGGGATTGAGGGGGTGGGGGGGGGGGGGGGGGGCGGAGTAGGAAGGAATGGGGGGGGGGGGGGGGGGGGGCATCTGATGATGTCGTCTATTTGTGAACGAGCTTTCATACAACGGAATGCTGGGAAGTCCCATGTGACAATTATCGCCATTACTTGGCAGGTTTTGCTTTGGTACATTCAATACAAGAAACATTAAAGTCACACATATATCTATACATGTATACGTATGGTAATCACAGTCAGTCAATATATTCTGGCCAAATAGTGGTCATTAGCAACAACAACAACAAACAAAAAAGACCGTCAGGTTCGTCCCCATTTGGCTCAAATTCATCAAAAGCCAGCCAGTCTGTAAAACTGTTCCAAACGGGACTTTGACGCTTTGAGAATAAACGCTCTCCCTCTCTCTGTCTCTTTCTGCCTCTCTACTGCTAGCAACAGCACCGATCTCGCAGTTCATTGAGCAAAATGTCCTCGCTGAGTGGGTGATGAGCACTGCTGAGCTGCAGACAGGTCAGTCGCGGAACCGTTCCGGCCGGCGCTGAGCGAAAGGTCAGGAGTGAGATTGTCTGAGATCACAAGGCAAGAAGGCGTGGCGTAACGGAAGTCATCACAGAGTCTCTCTGGAATGCCCAGCTTTCCGCGGTCGGAGGCGGCGAGTTGCTGCGCCGTCCATGCACGGGTGGAATGAACGGCGGGGTACTCTGGAAGCCGGGCTGAGTGGGGTGGAAGGGGAGATTGGGGAAGGGGGAGGGGGGGGGGGGGAAGGGGGGACGAGTTGATGGTAGAGGGTCCCTTTTAACAGGGTAGAACGGGACAGGGAGTTCCTTGAGTGAAAAGCGGGAGAGAATGAGAAGCTGCTGGTTCGTTCTTCCGTAGAAGAATATAAAAAAAGAAGTTTTTATGGATATTTTTTGTTTTTATATTTTGTCCTCTCCTGTCTTTGCCGCTGAAGGAAAAGGTCAGCGCTTGCGCCCGCGCAAGCGTACCGTCGAGTTTTGTACAGAGAGGGTGTCGAGGTTCCTGCCGACGATCAAAGCTCTGCGGTGGTTTTTTTCTTTTTTCTTCTTCTTTCTTTCTTTCTTTTTTCGTCGAAGGGTCGTGGTTGAGTAGCGGGTCCTTCCGCCTTGTACACAAGCTGGTGGCTTCACCCCGAGCAGGTGGGGTGGGTGGAGGGTAGGAGGCGGGAGCTTTTGGGTGGGTGGGTGGGTGGGTGTTGAGGTGGGTGCGTGGGTGTTTAGTCCTGCCAGCCGTGTGCCTTCTGGCCGAACTTGAAGCAGAGTTTCTTGGGGAAACGGCCGGTCTTGGGCACGCTGTCGAAGTAACCAGCGGTGCGGCAGAACCTGCACACACACACAGCCAACAAGCTGGACATGAGTGGGGGGCAGCGCCGATGGTTTTGTCACGATATCAAACAACAACAACTAAATACAAGAAGAAGAAGAAGAAGAAGAAGAAGAAGAAGAAGAAGAAGAAGAAGAAGGAACAATAACAACAACAAACGAAAAAAAAAAATCGCGCAATAACAACAACAAACGAACAAAAATCGCGCAATAACAACAACAAACGAACAAAAATCGCGCACACGTGAGAAGAACTTTTGTTCGTTTGTACCGGTACACTGGCGACCTACATATAAAAGGAGCCAGAATGGCAATGACTGTTATTAGACTTTCTTACCCCCCCCCCCCACCCCTCTTCTCCCTGCTTGTGTGTGTGTGTGTGTGTGTGTGTGTGTGTGTGTGTGTGTGTGTGTGTGTGTGTGTGTGTGTGTGTGTGTGTGTGTGTGTGTGTGTGTGTGTGTGTGTGTGTGTGTGTGTGTGTGTGTGTGTGTGTGTGTGTGTGTGTGTAGCTTCTTGTGACTACAGAGTATCACGAGAGATAGACAGTGCGCTCGGCTCGAAGCCAACCAGAAAGAAAATCACGTTGGCAGATGCAGTTCCCATAACTCTTCAATCGAACGCGAAGCCATTTCGTGATGAAAAGGAGTGCGGAATGGAGACGGGGGAGGCGGGAGGCGCAGGGGTGGGGGAGAGAGGGGGAATAATCACTAGCCCGTCATCAATCATGTCAGAGAAAGACGCATGACGGTGCGGGTCGGTGACAGGGAAAATTGATTCCCTGGGCAATACTTGTCACAGGTGAAGCGACGGTGCTTATGTTTCTTGCTCCCCGCCAGTCTGGGCCGTGAGCCCCGGAGGGCTAGAAAAGCCGTTTAGTTCGAGATTTACACCGAGGTGTGTCGGGACGGTCGTGGGCAGATAAGATCAAGGAACGCAGTTCGGTATCGCTGGCCTTCGCTAAAGTGATTCAGCTTCTTCGCTTGACAAACAACTTGGGAAAGTTGCCAGTTACAGAATGCTGGTAGCTGTTGTTGTTTGTAACTGAAATTATTCCTATCGGTTTATTTTCAGTTGTATTTTACTGTCGTTGCTTGCTGTTTCTTGCAAGGTTTGTGCTTAACGTTTTTCGTGGTTTCTTGCAAATTTGCCGGATGGTATGGTTGGTGCAAAATTATTAAGTGTCCTTTCTCGCACTCCCGTCAAAATGTTGATGGATATACTCCTCCCCCACCCCACCCCCCCGTTCTAAACCAGCACAATCCCATGCCTTATCCGATCTTTACCGCCACAAAGAAACAAAGCAAATGAAGGGCAGTGATGAAGCACAGCTCTGGGGACACTATGTTTTACAGATCAGAGAGAGAGAGAGAGAGAGAGAGAGAGAGAGAGAGAGAGAGAGAGAGAGAGAGAGAGAGAGAGAGAGAGAGAGAGAGAGAGAGAGAGAGAGAGAGAGAGAGGAAGAGAGAGAGAGGAGGGAGGGAGAGGAGGAGGGAGAGAGAGAGAGAGAGAGAGAGAGAGAGAGAGAGAGAGAGAGAGAGAGAGAGAGAGAGAGAGAGAGAGAGAGACAGACAGACAGACAGACAGACAGACAGACAGACAGACAGACAGACAGAAAGACAGAGACAGACAGAGACAGAGACAGAGACAGACAGAGAACACAGTCAACACCTTAAAAAGAAAACGAAAAAAAGAAAGAAAGAAAGAAAGAAAGAAAGACAGACAGACAGAAAGAAGGCAGACAGGCTGAACTCCACAACGCTCTTTCACCGCTCACCTCATGGCCCTGCTGAGCTTCTCGTACGTCATGCCGGGGTTGTTCTTCTTCCGCCCCCACATCTTGGCCACGGCCTCTGACTGCACGAACTTGAAGACCCCCTGCTCACGGTCCTCCCACTTCAGCAAGGACGGGTTGAAGCGCGTGTCCTTCAGCAGGTCTCGGACAAACTCCCACAGGTGATTGCCTCGGGATGCTGGAAGAAGACAGCAAGGAGGCACGAACGTTAGGAGTGATCGTGTGAGCGTGGTGGAAGGCTAGGCACAGGAACAGGAGGAGGAGGAGGAGAAGAGAAAGAGGAAGAGAAGGAAGCTACATTTCATTGTCCTCGTCATCTACGTACTAGCCTCGGCGTTAGGCATTCACTGAAAGTCTGTCATCGTTGCTAAACATCATGGTCATGATCGTGATTTGCATCATCATCATCATCATCATCGCCTTGATCATAAGCCTCGTCGTCGTCGTCATCTAGGTAGGGGGCCATCATCGGAGGTCTGTCATCATTATCATCAGGATCAGGATCTACATCAGCATCATCACTGCCTTGGTCATAATCATCGTCGTCATCGTCTAAGTCATCTAGGTACGAGGTCATCATTGGAGGTCGGTCATTATCAAGGTGGACAATGACTGGTTGCTTACCACCACCACCACCACTACCATCATCATCATCATCACCAAGGTGGACAATGACTGACTGCTCACCACCACCACCACCATCATCATCATCATCATCATCATCATCATCATCATCATCATCATCAGGGGGACACTCACTGGAGGTCGGTCTCCGGCGGGTGCTGTGTCGGCGGTCGTCGCCCTCACAGCCGCTGTCGGAGGAGGAGGAGCTGGAAGTGTGGGTCTTCTTGGGCAGGTCCAGCATCGGCAGGACGATGTCTGTAGACTCCTCTTCGTCTGAGAACATGGCTGTGTCGAACACCTCTGAGGACGACACAGAGTTGCTGCGATCCAGGTCGGCGTCAGAACCTGAAGGACAGAAAGGACACGGAGAGCTTAGTGACAGCGAGCCTTGTGAAGGAAGTTCCGTTTTACGGTGTTGTCCTGAGGACTGTGCGTTCTCAGGGTAGCGGCCATCGAGAGGACGAAGATAGCTTTTTTTGAATCACACACACACACACACACACACACACACACACACACACACACACACACACGTCTAAAACATAAGAAAACAAAACAAAAAAGACACAACAATGACATTTCTCTGGGCGAAGTAAAAGTGGTTTGTGACGACGTTGGAAGAAAATGAACCAAATCCGATAAAAATGAATGACAAACACAAACCACACAAACTTTTTTTTTTTTTTTTTTTTTTAGTAATTCGAACAAACATACATTTTCAGAACAAGCTTTTGTTGTTTGTTGTCAATCCCCCCCCCCCCCCCCCCCCAACCTCCTGCTTCCCTTCTGTGTGAGTGGACTACTTCTTGTCAGTTACGTCATTGTGCCATTGCTTCTTCCCCCACCCCGCTCCCTCCCGGATTTTCTATTCTCAAAATTATGTCGTCTCAATTATGTCGTATGTGAGAACCAGCTTCTATCGTCAGTCTTTGCCAGTGCAGAAATAGTCTCGTTTGTGTAGCGTTGACTACGTATACTGTATGTTTACCTGAGTTGTAGTCGCTGTCGTCGATCTGGTCAAAAGCGTGCTTGCCTGTGATGGTGATGTCGATGTCGTAGAGGCCAAGCCCATCCAGACTGACTTTCATCTCGTTCCCGTTCCTGTCCAGATACACGGACAGCTTGCTGTCGTCTGCAACACGCAAGCACAGACTTTCTGTTAGGGGAGGCAACTATGACCGACTGCTAAACTCCTATGGGGAGTTCACTCCCTTGCTCTTCAAGAGACAAGAGTGCTCTAATGCTGAAAATTAGAACACAGCTATCTCGCAAACAAAATTAATGATAAGGGTATTGTATGAAGGCTTACAAAACTCGTAAATATTATTTTCAAGTCTGACTAAATTCGAAAATGTTTTGAGGTAAGAAAATACACGAAGCTACACCAAAATTCTCTTTGATAAAACAATTTCCTTTTTATTAACAATACAGGTAGTGCACGAGCTAGAGTGTATACAAAGGGTGTTTAATAAAAACTATCCTCTCCTAACAAGACAGTTGCATGAGTTAAGAGTGTTCTGCATGCTGTCCGTCAGATCTTCACATTCAAAGGAGGAAAAGGTGTAAATTCAAAGGAGTGGAAGGTGTAAATTCAAAGGAGTAAATGGTATAAATTCAAAAGGAGTAAAGCTGTAAATTCAAAGAAGTAAAAGGTGTAAATTCAAAGGAGCAGTTACTAAAAGGGGTAAGAAGGCGGCAAATCGAACCGGATCGTCGAGTACGTTATTTTTAAAACGCACCGGTCACAACCCTTAGCATCCCGGGGCAGCTGAATCATGGACCCCAGTCGGCTTGCTTCTTTGACCCTCCCCTCCCCTCCCTCCCCTCCCCCACCAGCCCACTCCCACCTTCACCACCATCCCTCAGGCGTCTAGCGTCAATGTTGTGGTGTCGAAGTTTGACAGTCCCGCACAGGCAAGCAGAGAGACCTGGCGGACGATACAGCCCTGACAAGAAGGGCGCAGCCTCAACTTGCTACAGGGCAATTAGACCATAATGAGCAAACCGTGACTCCGTCACCCAGGCAGGCGTGACGACAGCTCGGATGAAATGGGGCGCGACGGTGTAAACCACCATTGGGAGGCGGCGGAAGAGAGCTGATGGTGGTGGGTTGATGGAGAGGGGGGGGGGGGGGGGCAGGTTTCAAAGGTTGTGACAGTCTGACACTCACCTTCTTTGGGAGCGGAGACTGGTGATCGGTGGGGCTGCGCGACGTCAAGGCCCAGAAAGGCAAAGTCTGGCACGTTGCCCAGCGTCTCGGATTTGAACGTCTCAGGGGCACAGGGCTTCCGGAAGTTAGCTGCCGACAGAAAGAAGCGGCGATCAGACTTCCAGCTACACACACACACACGAGGCTCGGTGGCTTAAACTGCTTCTGGCTAACTTAGTCATCCTCACGGGCTAGCTTCGAACAGAAACCAGCTAAGGTGGCTTTTGCTCCTTATAAGGCCTTAGCCAGTCGTGTGAGCCGGTTTGGCCTAGCGGTAAGGCGTTAGGCTGGTAAGCTGATTTCTCCAGAAGCGCCCATCACGGCGACTCTTGCTGCTAACCTGTCATCATAGCGTGTGTTTTTTGTGTTTTTTTTCCCCCTCCATTTATTTCTCGAATGGCGCCATTCGGTGTTTCACCGAACGATAATTATCATAAAAAAATAACCAAAATAACCACCACCACCAGCTTCCACCCCTGAGAGAGAGAGAGAGAGAGAGAGAGAGAGAGAGAGAGAGAGAGAGAGAGAGAGAGAGAGAGAGAGAGAGAGAGAGAGACACACACACACACACACACACACACACACACAAAACAACAACAACAACAACAACAACAACAAAACACCGCTTACCATCTTGAAGGAGCCACTGGAAGATCTCGTACACGCGAGCTCCATAGTGTTGGTCAATGGCAAGAAAGTCTGCCAGAGTCATGCTGCAGAGTTGCTTCCCCGTCAGAGTGTTGTAGGCCTCGCCCCGGAAGAGGGCGCCGTCGAAGTTCTCGGAGTCGGTGAGGTAGAAGACCCAGTCCAGGACCTCCCGGGCCTCCCAGTGCTCGGGGTGCTTGTACATCCAGCTGGAGAAGGCCTGGGGCTCGCTGGTTTCTTGATACAGGTCTGCGGGACAGAAGAAGGAGGAGAATTATTATTCAGTTGATATTCGGGCGAGTCCCAGATTCCCCTGTCTCTCTTTCTGTGGCTTTTTCTCAGCTGTATCAGTGTCTTTGTCTCTTCATGTCTATCTGTGTTTGTCTTTCTGTCTGTCTGTCCGTCTGTCTGTATGTCTCTCTCTCTCTGTGTTCCCTCTTCACATTTCATTTCATAATTTCCCCTCAGGTACGACATGAAAGGTAATGACGAAATTTCCACACTGTATTAATCAAAAAGCAGCGCTAACAGACCGTAATACTCGGCAACATATTTTTACCCCTTCTGAATCAATAATCACTTTCTTTCTTTCTCTGTATAACGAGAAAGACTCAACTGAAGACCCGATAGGCATCAGAACCCACACTCACACTCGCACCCACACACAACACGAACGAATCCAGATATGTCTAGCCTGCCTACCTGTTTCTCCCTGCTTGATCTGTGAGAAGGTGGAGGAGAACGCGGTGGACAGCTCGGTGTACGTGGTGTCGAAGAAGGACGACTCCTCCATAGTCTCCTCCACAGAGATGGGCTCTGTCTTGACACAGCTCAAGGACGGTCCAAATCCACACGCTACGGGAAAGGAACCGCTGGTGTCTGTCAAGCTGTTCAAAATGGGGTCGGAATGAACCTGCAGACACAGAATGAACGAGTGAGTGAATGAATGAATGAATGGGTGAATGAATCGTATACACATTGTTTGTGCAGCGCGACAAAATCATGATTGATTGGGTACTCATGATTGATACTGATCGATCTGCTAAATGTGTCACTCAGCCCGTCGATGCAGCGTCCGATCAAATCTCACTTTTTATGTCTCTACAGTCTAACACATTCTGCTGATTTTTTTTTCTTTTGTACCTTGTGCTTTTTCTCTCCATCCCCACTTTTTCTGTTTTACTTCTTTATTTTAACCAAATCTGCGGGGGGAAAAACTCGCAATCGAGCATAGGTGTGAGCTGAAAAATTATTTTTTGTTTAAGTTAAAATTCTGTGTTTTTTTTTTTTTGTATTTGCCTCCCACCCCCCCCCCCCCCCTCCTCCCCCACTTTTTCTTTTTTACTTCTTTATTTTAACCAAATCTGCGGGGGGAAAAACTCGCAATCGAGCAGACGACCTCTCCTTGTCGCAAGAGTCGGACCGATCGATGGTGAAGACCGCTCACGCAAGCACAGCACGCGTGTATCGAGCTGTGGCTACGGCAGGCGGGAGGCAGACAGTGCCAAGACAAAAAAAGAAGAAAAAAAGAAGAGAAGACATCCTTACTTGGAAAACCGCATGCTAAGCAAGCGAGTGAGGGCCAGAAAACATCGCTTCCGAGAGAGAGAGAGAGAGAGAGAGAGAGAGAGAGAGAGAGAGAGAGAGAGAGAGAAGGGCAGAGAGGAGCAGAAGAGAGAGAGAGAGAGAGAGAGAGAGAGAGAGAGAGAGAGAGAGAGAGAGAGAGAATCGCGTTTCTCTCTGACCGACTTGTTTGGCCACCTAGCATGGTTTTCACCGCGTCACCAATATTTTTGTACCTGCAGAGACTATCATTTTATATAGCATGCACAAGACCCGACTCAGAGAGAGAGAGAGAGAGAGAGAGAGAGAGAGAGAGAGAGAGAGAGAGAGAGAGAGAGAGATGCTTTCCGGACGCGCCAAGCCTTGAAATGCTGATCGTTAATTTTGTGCAAAAGCTCACGAAAATGTTCAGAAATAATACGCCGTTCTTGCACAATACGATTTTTTGTATTGTTTCTGTTTGTTGCCTCGAAGGAGAAGTAAGGTTACGGGTGGGCGAGTCGAAGACAGACAGATTCTAGTTGATAGGCTCCTTAACGTTCGGAGGGGGGGGGGGGGGGGGGGGGGCCTGGAACTACGAAGCCGTGCCATCAAGGCAAGACAAACGTTACTAAATCACAGAAAAGGCTCTTAGACTGTTGACGAAGCAGGCCACTCCTTACACAGCTTACATGTGAAGAGGATTATAAACAAAAAAATAAAGAGAGAGAGAGAGAGGGGCTGAAAGAATCGGAAAGGCAAAATTAAATCGAAAAAGAAAGAAAGAAAAGAAAGCAATAAACCAGCGACAAAAACAATAACAACGACAACAACAACAAAAACATTCCTGGTATCAGCGATGCGCTTTTAGAAGCTGCAGGCTGCACCTCTGTTATACCGAGTCAGTTTCGTGTCCTCAACCACTAGAACTAGAACAGAACTTAATTTTTCCGCACGCGCAGCCCCGAACCCCAAACCCCGTGGCGGCGCGTGGGAAGACACTGCCTCCATAATGAGGTCACTAGGCAGAGCAGATGGTACAAAGACCGGAGAGATCTTGAGGTCTATATTGATCCTAGAGCCGAAGAGGGTAGAATTGGGTCACTCATTGGTTCGCTCTTGCGTGCTTCGATCCTCTAGTCTAACCTACCCTCCCTCATCCGAACGTGGTACTTATTACATAAATTACCCATACCTGAATCGATAAAGTGACGAAATAAATGTATCGATCAACTT
>JABMCL010003533.1:285000-290000 GCA_018857735.1 Alviniconcha marisindica | reverse complement strand
TCGATGCTTACTTCTCGGGAAGAAAGTACTTTTTATTCGCTCTTTTTCTCCCTTTCCTTTTCCCCCCTTTCCTTTTCCCTTTCCTCCGTTGTTTTCTTCTTGGTTCTGCGCCATGCTATGACTTGATTAGCTATGCGTATGTCACAGTTCAGTTCAGTTCAAGATGGCATCTGTACGCTCCAAAAAACAACAACATACGCGCTTCAGCCCATCTCTCAGAAGTTTTCCCAACAGTCAACAAAAGTAGGTTATTACCGTATCGTTTCTTGCACTTTGGTTTAAACACGGATTTATTCGAGTACAAAAATAATACTTGCATTTTTTGCATTTTGTTCTCTATTGGCTTATGTTGCTGTATATGGTGTCAATAGAACAAATCTCCAAATACCGCTATCTACACTCCCTCCCTCCCTCTGTATATGGTGTCAATAGAAAACAAATCTCTAAATACCGCTATCTACACTCGCTCCCTCCCTCTGTATATGGTGTTAATGGACCAAATCTCCAAATACCGCTGTCTACACTCCCTCCCTTGCTGAAAGATACAACACAGTTCCAATTCTTCTCATGCATTGAACACGACTGAAACTATTAAAACCATGATTATTTAAAAAACAAACAAAAAAACACACAGAAGGTTAACACACACACACACACACACACACACACACCACACACACACACACACACACACACACACACACACACACACACACACACACACACACACACACACACACACACACACACACACACACACACACACACACGCACACACACGCACTCACATACATAAATACACAAACAGACAGACAAACGGCCAGACAGACAGACACACACACACACACACACACACACACACACACACACACACACACACACACACACACACACACACACCACACACACACACACACACACACACACACACACACACACACACACACACACACACACACACACACACACACACACACACACACACACACACACACACACACACACACACACACACACAAACAAACAAACAAAACAAAAAACACCCCACATGAACAACCGATTAGTTTGAGTAGACAATAGAAAATATGCAAACATTTTCCTTGACAAACAAGACAGGGACTACACGAGCAACAGACAGATAAATACACTAACAAACGATGATGGGAATGGAATCTGATCGCAGTTGGTGGAGAAGTTTTGGTGGAAAATGGAGGTGCTAAAATGGTGACAAGGGAAAAAAAAAAAAAAAAAAAAAAAAAAGAAGATAAAGAAAAGAAAGAAAAAAGAAGAAAAAAGAAGAAGAAAGAAAACAAATTAAAAAAACTGAATCGACATAATTATGAGAACTAAGCTTGCAGCCCACTGTGACATAGGCTCTATCCGTCACAAATTGCTAAAAATAATCACTGTGTCATTGAGCCCTCCGTTTTTGCCCAGTGCCATGGGTAGACTAGACCCCTTCCCCCCCTCCCCCGACTATCCCCCCCCCTCCCCCCCCCCCCTCCCCCCCACCCCCCCCCCCCCCCCCCCCCCCCCCCCCCCCACCACAGCCACCTCTCCCAACTTGTCCACAGCATGTCTGGCTACGCTAGAGTGGGTAAGGAATTCGTGTGGCCCAAAACAAAAGACAAAACGGCTCCATGTGGCCAATCCTAGACAAGAATGAAGCAATACTTGCTGAGCTAATAAGTGTGTGTGTGTTTTGCGGGGGAATCCCCTTCGTCTACCTGGCGGCCGTCCAGGTGTTTTTGTTGATCCCTGGACCGACTCCGGGCCTTCTCGGAAGTTGCCCACCTACCGTGAGCCTTGTACTGTTAGCGGTGATGTGGAACGGTTGTCGCTGAATGCATACACCGATCGAGCTTCCGCCACGCTCGGCTGAACACAGCCATTTTTTTCCCCTTCATTTTTTTCTTTCTTCGTCTTGTCGTTGGCACGGTTCAGTGCCCCTAAAGTGCTTGCTGTGCGGTCGTGATCACCTTCCAAGGTCGACACCGTGACTTGACGGTGCTGAAGGTCGACTGGAGCAGTCAAGCGTGGATGAGCCGTCGGGTGGTGGTAGCATAGGAAGCTCGACAGGACAGAACAGATAGACCCCCTGGTGAGCCGGTGTGGCCCAGCGGTAAGGCGTTAGGCTGGTAAGCAGAGGGACTTCGGGTCGAATCTGCTTCGGCTCTCCTTTATCTTCAAACGTTGTGGTCTGTGGACACTGTCTTGTTACTTTGTCCTTCACAATTATGAAGCATTAATATGGCTCTCATCGCTGCCCACCTTAATGCAGAAGTCATTCTGGTGGTAACAGTGCAGTGATAGGTATATAATCTCTCTCTCCCCCCACCTCCATACCACCTTCCCCCCCCTTCTCCCCGTCCCTAATAACCCTTATGGTTTCTGTGGACGTTAAGCATCATGTTTACTTTACCGTTCGTGTTTCAGAGTTCAGGAGCTGTGTGAAAGTCGAGGTGGCCATCCTGGGGTCCCCGTCCTAATGAGCCTTATGGTTTATGTGGACGTAAAGCAACATATTCTTTTTAATAATTGCATAAAGTGAAAATGTTGGTTGACTCGAATTCCACAGAAAAAAGGACAATTAGACAATTCTGCATGACAAAGGTAAAAGTATACACGTATTAGTTCTTGGATATTATTGTACCGTCAACCGCATAGAGTCACCCCAGGTGTTTATAGGAATATAAACACTTTGTTTATATTCCTATAAACACTTGCTGAGCACCTCATCTCGAGATGAGCCCTAAGCGCTTCACAATGGCAACTATTATTTTCGTATCCGTTCCACCCCCGTGTTACCGCAGTAGCACGTAAAGGATCCCGGTCATTCTGCCAAAAGTGCAGGCGCCAGGTCACAGCTAAATACGCATGCACCTTACGTATGTGGCTTTACATGAAGTGACATGGTGCATTGTTGTATGGTGTAGGCAGAACACGCCGAGATGGCAGCAGTTTCATGCGGCATCAGCCATGCCAGCGCTTTATTATACACTACTTCGGTGGTTATACATAAAAAACAAACAAACAAAAAAACGCACTTTGAAAGCTATTCACTCATGTAGAATCACAAGCGAGCGCAGTGAATCTGCTCGAGAGCGGAGAATAGCGCTATACAAAAGCGATCATCACCACCACCAACAAAAAAACAATACAGGGTTCCAGGCGAGATCAAGAGGAGGGAGGTGGAGCTGGACCCTCAAGTTAGCCCAGAAGAGATCATGAGCAGGGAGGTGGAGCTGGGCTGCGAAAGTTAGACTTCTTTCGCTTGGGTTGTTCCTCAACAGCAGTGCAACGGACATTGTCCTTGTGACTCTGCCCAGCACGGCAGTTGAAACAGCAATTGCGCAGTGCACTAGTCTCTGGGCAATGGCGAGGGGACACCGCCTTAACACTTCCATTGTTCTGGCGGCGGTCCACGGTCTCTCCGGTCTTTTTCGGGCGGTATCCGCGGTCGAGCCTTCACTCTTTCGTCCCCCCCCCCCACCCCCCCCCCCCCCCCCCCGTCCCTAATAAGCAACCTCGCTTCTGTGGACGTAAAGCAACATGGCAATAATAATAATCACATTTATCATGCGCTCATCAACGCCGAGCGCTCACATGATACATATTAACCTAAATATGATATTCTATACACATGTAGAGCATAGTCCTACCGAAACAATTTACACAAAGTAAGCACTACAAACACACACACACAAACACAAACACACACAAACACACACACACACACACACACACAACACACACACACACACACACACACACACACACACACACACACACACACACACACACACACACACACACACACACACACACACACACACACACACACACACACACACACACACACACACACACACACACACACACACACACACACACACACACACACACACACACACACACACACACACACACACACACACACACACACACACACACACACTGACACAGAAACTGGGTACTGATATTAGTTAGGATGGAAATACTGTGAGAAGAGGAAGGTTTTCAGTTTGGCTTTAAAAGATGACAGGGTTGAGCAGTGTCTAAGGTCTTGTGGGAGTGAATTCCAAATGTAGGGTCCAAAGCAAGAGAAGGTGCGGAAGCCATGAGTCTTGCGTTTGTATTGCTGGATTTCCAGCATGCGGGCGTCAGAAGAAGAGCGTAGTGTACGAGTCAAGGTCAACAACAAAAACTATTGCGCTATGTTCAGCTTCCGTGGAGACCCAGTGCGGTTTGGTTGCATGTATGTCTGTATGTATGCGAGTCTGTATACGTGACTGTAGCTTTACACAAAAAAGTTTTTGTGTTTTAAGTATCCCCCCGAAGTGGTTGCAACGCTGTTTAGTTGCCGTTGGTGTGGCTGGTTCCGAGTGAAACTGCTGCTATCTGGGCGCCTTTCCGTGTCCATCATATAACCGTGCACCGGTTTACAGACCCCTCAGTGTAAGCCGGTCTGGCCTAGCGGTAAGGCGTTAGGCTGGTAAGCAGAGGGACCTCGGTTCGAATCCGCTTCGGTTCTCCTTTCTCTTCAAAAGTTGTGGTCTGTGGACACTGTCTTGTGACTTTGTCCCTCACAATTATGAAACATTAAAATGGCTCTCATCGCTGCCCATCTTAATGCAGGAGTCATTCTCGTGGTGACACTGTAGCGATAGGTATATAACCTCCCTCCCTCTTCCCCACCCTCCACACCCCCTTCCCCCACCTTCTCCCCGTCCCTAATAAGCCTTATGGTTTCTGTGGACGTTAAGCACCATGTTTTACTTACTTATTTACTTACTTACTTACTTACTGAGAACCCTAAGTGTTACTTTATTCGAAACCACATACGCAAGGTGCATGAGTGTTTAGCTGTAACCTGCCACCTGCACTTTTGTCAGAATGACCGGGATCTTTTACGTGCTACTGTGGTAATACGAGCGTCGAACGGATACCGAAATAAGTCAGCACAGAAAGTTGACCCTGGAGAAGCAAACTGACCCGCC
>JABMCL010003533.1:277500-280000 GCA_018857735.1 Alviniconcha marisindica | reverse complement strand
GAAGAAGAAGTAGAAGCAGAAGAAGAAGAAGAAGAAGAGGAGGAGAAGAAGAAGAAGAAGAAGAAGAAGAAGAAGAAGAGAAAAAAAGAGGAAGAGGAGGAGGAGGAGGAGGAGAAGAAGAAGAAGAAGAGGAGGAGGAGGAGGAGGAGGAGGAAGCTTCCTTAGGTTTGTGTTTTAGTGACTGCTTCACGCAATTTCTATCTCCCTGTCCATCTTTAGTCGCTTTGCAAGACAGACACTGTGGCCGGCGGGTCGGCGTCCAAGACAGACACTGTGGCCGGCGGGTCGGCGTCCAAGACAGACACTGTGGCCGGCGGGTCGGCGTCCAAGACAGACACTGTGGCCGGCGGGTCGGCGTCCAAGACAGACACTGTGGCCGGCGGGTCGGCGTCCAAGACAGACACTGTGGCCGGCGGGTCGGCGTCCAAGACAGACACTGTGGCCGGCGGGTCGGCGTCCAAGACAGACACTGTGGCCGGCGGGTCGGCGTCCAACGCAGAAATTAAGGTTCCCTCTGCTGAGAACGGAAAGCGGCTATTCGATTCCTGGTGCTTTACGTCCACGGAGGCCAGATGGCCTATTAGGGACGGGGGCAGAGTGGGAAGGGGACGACAGAGTGAAGGCTCGACCGCCGCGGAAACCGCCCGAAAAAGACAGGAGAGACCGTGGACCGCCGCCAAAACAATGGAAGTGTTAGGGCGGTGTTCCCTCGCCATTGCCCAGCGACTTGTGCACTGCGCAATTGCTGTTTCAACTGCTGTGCCTGGCCAGAGTCACAAAGACAATGTCCGTCGCACTGCTGTTGACGAACAACTTGGACAACTCAAGCGAAGGAAGTCCAATCTTCTTAGCCCAGCTCCACCTCCCTACTCATGATCTCTTCTGGGCTAAGTTGAGGGTCCAGCTCCACCTCCCTCCTCTAAGATCTCTTGATCTTTTGATCTCGCCTGGTACCCTGCTAGCGGCTATCAAAAGTTCCCCCTTTTAAGGATGGAGCGGATCAGGACGTAGCCATCTGGTTGCTTCGACTGCTGCCAGGAATTCTACCTTTCCAAATTCTGCCTCCTGGTTCTTTCAACTTCTCTCTCTCTCTCTCTTTTCCAGTCTTCTGTATGTTGTTTTTATACATACTGTGTGTCGCTGTTTTGCTTTTTTTTTTTTTTTTTTTTTTTACACGGTTCACTTAGTCCTGACGTGGCTGTGCATGTGCATGTGCGTTTGTGGAACGTTAAAATCCAAGAACGAACGAACACGGTTGACTGGACATGTTAGATATCAAGTAACTAACTTAGTCGTCGGACCAAGCTCCGCAAAAGAAGAGCAATGCAAACATCCTTCATCTTTATTATTTCGGCACGCTTTAAGGAGCGTTGAAAAGTACCGCACAAACATCCTTCATTATTATTATTTCGGCACGTTTTAAGGAACGTTGAAAAGTACCATACAAACATCCTTCATTGTTATTATTTCGGCACGCTTTAAGGAGCGTTGAAAAGTACCGTACAAACATCCTTCATTATTATTATTTCGGCACGCTTTCAGGAGCGTTTAAAAGTACCATACAAACATCCTTCATTATTATCATTTCGGTACGCTTTAAGGAGCGTTGAAAAGTACCGCACAAACGTCCTTCATTATTATGATTTTCGCACGCTCAATGGAGCGTTGAAAAGTAACATACAAACATCCTTCATGATTATTATTTCGGCACGATATAAGGAGCGTTGAAAAGTACCGCACAAACATCCTTCATTATTATGATTTTAGCACGCTCATTGGAGCGTTGGAAGGTACCGTACAGACAGTCTTCATCATTATTATTTCAGCGCGTTATTTAGAGCGTGGAAAAGTACAGTTCAAACATCCTGTGTCAACATCCTGGAGCGAGGAAACGTGCAGTTCAAACAGCCTGTAAACGTACGTGTCATTCGTAAGAGCGAAGAAAGGTATAGTGCACACATCCCTCATTAACACACCTGTTGACATTAATGTTAGATTTGTTTATAATAATAACAACATTTCCACAGCGCCGTGTCTCACCGAGAAGGGTGAGCCTCACACCGCACTTTGCATGTCGAACAAAATGTAGACATAAAGCTTGAGAAAGAATATACTATGAACATTATATTGTATTTCTCGCACCTCACACCCTCGCACGGGCGCATGCGCGTACACACACACACACACACACACACACACACACACACACACACACACACACACACACACACACACACACACACACACACACACACACACACACACACACACATACTGTGGAGGGGGGTGGGTGGAGGGTGGCAAAGTGTTCGTGTGGAGAAGTAAGAAGTAGAACATTTTTCTTCACGAATGTCAGACTGAGTCATTATAACTGGCTCCAAATGCCAAAGATGAGGATGGAGCGTGCACAGTCTTACCCGGCATGTACCGAGCGTGCTGGAGAGCCATTATCGCTAACAACACGCCCAAAATCATTAATCAGTTCCACAAGACGTAGGCC
>JABMCL010003533.1:255000-267500 GCA_018857735.1 Alviniconcha marisindica | reverse complement strand
TGTTAACAATTGTGTCTTCTATGGTCTTGTGAGCATTCACCCTGAAGATGTATATATTTCATGTATTATTTCCAGTTGTAGGCCTATTTTGACATATTTGATATCTCGAAAAAGGTGTTGTCACCTCTGTTTGTAAACATTTATGCCATATAAATACAATTATGGCCACGCTTGACCTGTATGTGTGACAGTAGATGCCTCAGAAAAGCTTACACTATGTTGCTAAATCTCCAAAGAGAGAACTACAGTAGCCTACTTGGACCCAAAACGGTCCAAATGCTACATATACATACAAATATGACTTTGGTGTGGTTTGGCAATGCAAAGGATCTCTCTCTCTCTCTCTCTCTCTCTCTCTCTCTCTCTCTCTCTCTCTCTCTCTCTCTCTCTCTCTCTCTCTGTAACTGTTTCTGTCTCTTACGTTTATGTCTCACATAATTATAAAACTATGCTTATAGTCCTTTTATTTTATATTTTATAATTAGCTGTTGTTATCTGGTTCCCGTTCCAGTTTAAAATACAAAACAAAAATCGCCCCGCCTCCCTCGTTGAGACTAAAGTGAGAAGGGAAGGTTTGGGGAGGGGGGGGGGGGGGGGGGGGGGGAGATGTTACTCTCCCTCCTTGAGAATCGAACCGCACTTTATAATCCGCAGTCAACATCCTACATCTACAACTGTCGAACTACATCTATCCACGTCTTCTTCTTATTTTAATTCAGTGTTGTTTGTTTCTTCTAAAAATAAAAACAACAACAACAACAACAACGACGACAACAACAACAAAACCAACCATCCAATCAAACAAACAAGAACCCAACAACAACAACAAACAAACAAACACACAAAATTAATTTCTCTTGATTGATTGATTCTTGCTCCGTTTGTATTGTAACTGTATCAAAGGACAGGTTGTCCGACAGGCATTCGTGCCTATGCCTTTATCCTTGTGTAGTAAAATTCAGTCAGTCAGGCAGACAGCCAGCTATAGTCTCTCTGTCTCTCTCTCTGCCTCTCTCTGTTTCAGTGTGTCTCTCTCTGTCTCTGTCTCTGGCTACCTCTGTCTCTCTGTCTCTGCCTTTGTCTCTCTCTGTCTGTCTGTCTGTCTCTCCCTCTCCCCCCCCCCTCCCCTCTCTTTCTTTCCCCCCCTCTCTGTCTCTCTGTTTCTCTCTGTGTGTCTCTCTGCGTCTATCTCTCTGCCTCTGTCTGTCTGTCTCTCCCTCTCCCCTCCCTCTCTCCCCTCTCTTTCTCTCCCCCCCCCCCCCCCTCTCTGTCTCTCTGTTTCTCTCTGTGTGTCTCTCTCTATATCTCTCTCTGTCTCTGTTTCTCTCTCTCCCTCCCCCCTCTCTCCCCCCCCTCTACCACCCCCCTCTACCCCCCCCCCCCCTCTCTCTCTCCCTCAGCTCCCCTCAGTCCCTCCCTCCTTCTCCGATGACTGAACTCGTAATCTGTAATTATTTCCTTGACTCGCGTCACCAGGCCTACGTGCCAGAAGTGCCCCGATACAAACACTGTGACTGTGACGTCGGCAGCGGCCATACTGTTGACGTCAAACACCGCTTTCAATACGCTCGTCACACCCTAGTTGTTCACCATGCGCATGCTCTCAGTGAAGATGGCTTCAAATCTTTGTCGCGATCCTGCCCCGTTAAGACTTGTTTGTAGGTTATTGCGCAACTGAATGAGAGTGATGAAATGCGCAGTGGTTCTAGTCACTGTAGGAGCATTCCTCCACCCCCCCCCCATCCACCCCTCCCTCCTCACTGCCCCTTTCTCGTATTTGTTGTTGTTCTGATTGTCCTCATACCATAACCGTTTGTCCGTTACCAGAGCGAAAGCGTGTATGCCGAAAACGCACCTTTTAGTTGTTGTTGTTTGTGTTTCTTCTTCTTCTTCTTCTTCTTCTTCTTCTTCTTCTTCTTCTTCTTCTCCTCTCTCTCTCTCTCTCACCCTCTCTCTCTCTCTCCCACTCCCTCTCTCTCTCACCCTTTCTCTCCCTCTCTCTCTCACCCCCCCTCTCTCTCTCTCGTGGAGGGGTCAAGGCTACACGTCACCACAGCACTTCAGCCAATCAAAAAGTCAAAAATAAAAATTTCACTCCGTTCCTGTGCTTTCTTAGCTTATGAGGAAAACATGGCGGTAGCCACTGTTCGTGTTTTTCGCGCGGACTATTAACCTGATTGATTCCGAGCAAAGTTTTAAAAAAAGAAGAAAACTGATAATGGCTCTCGGTCATTCATGGTAAGATATATCAGCTGCGCTCAGCATGAAACAAGTTATAGTAACTTGAACGATGAACCAGACCTACATCTTGAGAGAGAGAGAGAGAGAGAGAGAGAGAGAGAGAGAGAGAGAGAGAGAGAGAGAGAGAGAGAGAGAGAGAGAGAGAGAGAGAGAGACAGACAGACAGACAGACAGACAGAAGAGAGAGAGAGAGAGAGAGAGAGAGAGAGAGAGAGAGAGAGAGAGAGAGAGAGAGAGAGAGAGAGAGAGAGAGAGAGAGAGAGAAGACAGAAGACAGACAGACAGAGACAGACAGACAGACAGACAGACAGACAGATAGACAGACAGACAGACAGACAGAGACAGACAGAGACAGACAGACAGACAGACAGAGACAGAGAGAAGGGGGTGGACATAGAGAGAGCAAACAATAACCAGCTAAACACGTTAACACATCATAGCACTAGACAAAACAAAAGGGGAAAAAACACACCTAACCTAACCGTTGTAAAATTAAACACAAAGACACTTACTGATAAAACTAAAGAGGGAGAAAGAGAGACAGTGAGACAGGTAGATAGAGAGATAACGATTTGAAAATGCCTGAGTGGTAGTTGTTTTTTTATTACATGGGAACCTGTCAACTAAAATTTACAGTAAGAACACAAACCAGTCATTCAGATTTAATGGGTTATATAGATAGCAAACACTCGATCAATCTTCGTCTCACATAGATCACATTTAAACACATCCAGCGTACACGTACACGCCTGCTGAATCATAAAATAATTTAAAAGATGAAGATCGCTTGTCCATTTTTCGAGAAGCGAGGATTTAGCTTACGTAATTATAAGTACACGTTTAATTATTACATATCTTTAAAAAATCTTCGCCTTAGTGATAGAGTTGTTTTACTTTCATGCATGCTTGTTTATTCCGTATTTTTCCAGTTTGAGGTATCCAGGGAATGTGTGAACACCTGCTGGTGAGGTTGACAAAATAGAATAGTATATTCTTCTTTACTTCCTTCTTCTTTTATTATTTTCTATCTCTCTGCTTACACCAGACGAAGACCATGTGTCGAAAGCGCTTGTGTTTTTAATTGTTCTTTATGTGTCGTCGTATAGGTGAGTACATTTCTCTAGAGCTGTTCTACTTTGTCAGCCTCACCGGCAGTTGTTCACCCATTCCTCTAACTGCAACCACGTTTTAGTTCTCTGTGTGTCAGTATTGTTCCTCTCTGGTTTTCTAGCTTTTCCTGTCTCTTTTGTTCTCTCAACTCTTTCCTGTTCTTGTTTCATTTATTATTGTTTTTGATTCTTTAGCCTCGTTTATTTTCGTCATTTTGATGACGTCGTTTTAAATCTACGTTTAGATCCTTAACATTTGTTTTACTTCAACTCCTTGTCTATCTTCTTCTTTATGTAGGGGAGCGGGGTGGGGAGTGAGGGAAGCGGGTTGAAAGCATGAATGAAGAGTCACAAGTCAGAGGTTGCTATAACATAACTTTTATTTGCACCAGCCAGGAAACAGTGTAGGCTCTCCCCTGGATCAGATACATAGGCAGCAGCTCGAACTAACTGACGACCTGCTACTGCAGGGACACTGGGGGAAAGAGGACGTGGCAGGTAGGTAGGCAGTGTTGCTTAATGTCCTCAGATGTCAGTTGACATATTAGGGACAAGCTGTGACCAATGCCGAAGCATGGTTCAATATAGCTTTACGTCCACGGAAACCAGAAGGCTCGTTAGGACGGACAGCTCAGGACGGCCACCTCGACTCTCACACAGCTCCTGAACTATGGACGCGGCAGGCCCAACGCACAAGTTTTAACACTTTAGATAATTGGGGCCATAAAAGTCCTACCCAATCAAAAAGGAAAAGGACAAGAAAGAAAGTTTAAAGGGTCATAGCCCGAAACACATACAATACACTCGGTTACATTTACTTCCTTCCTCTTTTATTATTTCCTATCTTTCTTCTACACCAGACGAACACCATGTGTCGAAAGCGCTTGTGTTTTTAATTGTTCTTTATGTGTCGTCGTATAGGTGACTAGCACATTTCTCTAGAGCTGTTCTATTTTTCTAGTTTGTTCCAGCTAACTGTAATTAATTCATACACTCTATGTAACCTAGGTTAAAAGTAAAACCTTTGGCCAACGCTCTTTTTTCTGTTTTCTTACTGAAGTCTCTCCTTCTGATATTCGTGACGTTCAGTCCTCCCATGCCTTTCAAAACTGCGCCAAAAACTCATCTCAGAAAACAATACCGCAACCAGTGATTTCGAATTCTGTATTCTTCCTTTTGTCCCTCTACCTCCTCCCCTCTCACTCTCCGTTACATTCCTTTTGTGCTTCCGTGTGTGTATGTGTGTGTGTGTGTGTGTGTGTGTGTGTGTGTGTGTGTGTGTGTGTGTGTGTGTGTGTGTGTGTGTGTGTGTGTGTGTGTGTGTGTGTGTGTGTGTGTGTGTGTGTGTGTGTGTGTGTGTGTGTGTGTGTGGATGTGTGTGTGTGTGTGTGTGTGTGTGTGGATGTGTGTGTGTGTGTGTGTGTGTGTGTGTGTGTGTGTGTGTGTGTGTGGATGTGTGTATGTGCGTGCGTGCGTGCGTGCGTGTATGTGCGTGCGTGCGTGCGTGTGCGTGCGTGCGTGCGTGCGTGTGTGCGTGTGCGTGTGTGTGTGTGTGCGCACGCGCGCGCGAGCGCGTTTTAGGCGAAAGCGTTCCAGCCTTTCCACTGTACAAAGCCAGGGCAATAATTATTCAAATCTTTGTGAATATTTTAGTTTTAGTTTTAATCTAAATGCTACTATTTCAATGCACAACGTAAGCCAAATGATGTCATCGATAATTTTAGATCCTCATCTGTGTTTTCTTCGGTTTAGTCGTAAATGTTGCTTTCAGTGTACAAATAAAGCCATGGATACTTTAATTAAGAATGATCGTCAACAGCGATTCTTCGTTTAAATCATAAATTTATGCTGCTTTTTAATGCACAAAGCCAAGGAAATTTCAATTAAGATCTTTGCCCGCATTTCGTTCGCTTCGGTCGATTTTGTTTGTTTGTTTTCTATGCGGTACAAAGCCGAGGAGATTTCAGTTAAGACCTTCGCCCGCATTGTTTTCGCTTTAGTCGAACATGTTGTTTTCAATGTACAAAACCAGGAGATTTCAATTAAGATCTTCGCCCGCATTTTCTTCGTTTTAATAAAAAAATGTTGCTTTTCACTGTACAAAGCCAAGGAGCTACATAACTCTTCTAGATCTTCATCAGCATCTTTTCCATTAGAGTCGTAACTGCTGCGACCCAATGCAGAGAGCTGAGGAGAGGTCTTTAATGGTCTATGGACATGCTGATGATGATGGATGTCGTGCAGGCGACATATTGGTCTATGACGGCCAGGGGCCAGGGGTACGTACCCTACACGAGCGATCAGTCTCAGTAAAGTCCTGGGATATGATCCGTCCTTTCACTTGTAAATGTCGACAGCACGACAGACGTCAGACACTGGTGCCGCGGGCGAGTCTTTGCCACGTCATATCATATGCTGGCTTGCTTTGATTTTGCTATAATTAATCTGTAGATTGATCGTTCGATCGAGCCATCCAGCAATGAATAAACTATAAATCGGTTGTTCAGTCAGTCAACCCGTTCGTCCGTCTATCCATACAACACTCACTGACAATTACTCACTCACTCGATAAATCGATCAACAAATTCATCCCTCCATCCAACTAACAATAATTCATTCGTTCACTAACTCACTCACTCACTCATTCGCTCACTCCCTCCCTCCCCCCTCCCTCCCTCCCTCCCTCACTCACACACTCATTCTCTCGCTCACTCACTAATTAATTCACTCACTAATTCAGTCACTCACTCAATCAACTAGTCTATCCAGTCCATCCAGTCAGGCAACAATCACTCACTCACTCACTGCTCGCTCACTCACTTTCAGTCGCTCGCTCAAGCAGTCACTTTTGGTCTGAGTTTATGTACGTTGTATCTACTCGTATGCCTCAAGCAACAAAGTAAGTAAGCAAACATGGTCCTTAACGTCCACAGAAACCATAAGGCTTATCAGGGACGGGAAGAAGGGGGGGAGGGGGTATGCTGGGGGAAGAGGGCGATTATATACCTATCGCTATACTGTCACCACCATACTGACTCATGCATTAAGATGGGCAGCGGTCAGAGCAGTTTTAATTTTTCCTTAATTATGAGGGACAAAGTCACAAGAAACAAAACAAAAAGCAAAACAGCAACACATACACACACGCACGCACGCACACACGCACGCACGCACGCACGCACGCACGCACGCACACACACACAGACACAGACACTGACAGTAGCAGAAACTGGGTATTGATATTAGTCGGGGCGGAAATACTTCGAAAAGAGGAAGGTTTTCTATCGTGTTTTGTATTCCCGAGCTGTTCACACATTTCATCTGATGGCTGTCCTTAATCGGTATTGTCTGCAAAGTGATTAACAGCAAGAATTTGTCTTTGTTTTATTCGGTGCTTTTTCTTGGATAGAACGAAATCCAGTGCAAAAGCGACGAGTTGGTGGGTTAGGAAATCAATCCATGCCTGAGATTTATTGTGAGGCGTATCGTTCTGTGGTTCAGAATACAGAATACAGAAACTTTATTGTCTAAGAATAACATAGAAATTGGTCTTACGACTGCATAAAAGATACCAGTAAGATAACACACGGTATAATACATAATACATAACATAAGTACAAGATAAGATCATAGATATAATGCAAATACCAGTAAAACAGCCTCATAGAGTTTTTTAAATTTATTTATTCCCAACATCATCAACAACCACAGATGTTTCTCTCTCTGAAAACAACACCAACAACAACACCAACAATAAAAGTAAGTAGCTTGATGTTTTACGCCACGTGACCACAACGGCTATACCAGGGTGAAAAACAAGAACATGACTTGAATCTCTAAAGTTACTGTGTAATGCATACATGCATTTATTGCACTGAGCAATACGGCAATAAACAATCCGTGTGACGTATAGCCCATTCGGTGCAGGGGTGGGAATGGTGGGGGGGTGGGGGGTGGGGGTGGGGGTGGTAGGAGGGGGGGGGGGTGGGGGGGTGGGGGGGGGGGGGGGGGGTGGAAACAGGGAGATCTTCATTTTCGGAAGTTAGTCTATGAGATAGAGAATAGGGAAGTACTTTCACCGGCAGTCCTCGAATTTCCGTCGTGACTGAACAAGGAACTATATCATTTAAAAAATAAAAAATAAAAAAATAAAAAAATAGGGAGAGGCACGTGAGGTGGGGGTGAGGAGGGGCTTGTGGGGGTAGGGTGGGTGTGGGGTGTGGGGGGGCAATCGTTGAATAAAGAAGGAACAATAGTATCAGCAGAGAAACGCTGCAATGTAAGCAGTGTCACACACGTTATGTGGTTACCCTGACCCAAAAGAGGACGTTACGTGTCTACAGCGCTTCAGTGTCAACGTTAGGTTTTATCGGGGTGGCCAAATTTAAATCGAGTTTTCCTGCTAGTGCCAGGTCATTGGGGAAAACTACCTGAATGGCACAGCGTGTGGTAATTCATTTACTCACTCTCATACACCCAGTTTGAACACCCGAAATTGCTGTCCGACCCACAAACCACTCTCGTTTCGTTTGCTGTGGAAGAATGCCCGAAGTAAAAATAACGATAGTGGATTTTTGTTTAGCTTTGTTTTTACTGGTAACTGGAGATGTAACCTTGGCGAATTTGTACCTGCCTTCTACATACCCCAGGTGATTCAGGTCTCTCTTGTCGGCTCTCTTGTTATAATATTGTCTCTTGCTATACGTCTCTGGTTATAGATTACGTCTCTTGTTAAACGTCTCTGGTTATAGATTATATCTCTTGTTATACGTCTCTTGCCATAGATTATATCTCTTGTTATACGTCGCTCGCTATAGATAATATCTCTTGTTATACGTCTTTTGCTATAGATTATATCTCTTGTTCTACGTCTATTGCTATAGATTATATATCTTGTTATACGTCTCTTGCTATAGATTATATCTCTTATTATACGTCTCTTGCTATAGATTATATCTCTTGTTATACGTCTCTGGTTATAGATTATATCTCTTGTTATACGTCTCTTGCTATAATCTCTTGTTATATGTCTCTTGCTATAGATTATATCTCTGGTTATACGTCTCTTGTTATAGATTATATCTCTTGTTATACGTCTTTTGTTATAGATTATATCTCTTGTTATACGTCTCTTGTTATAGATTATATCTCTCGTTATACGTCTCTTGTTGTAGATTATATCTCTTGTTATACGTCTCTTGCTATAGATTATATCTCTTGTTATACGTCTCTTGTTATAGATTATATCTCTCGTGATACGTCTCTTGTTATAGATTATATCTCTTGTTATACGTCTCTTGCTATAGATTATATCTCTCGTTATACGTCTCTTGATATAGATTATATCTCTTGTTATACGTCTCTTGTTCTTCATCTCTTGTTATAAATTCTTCTTCTTGTTATATGTCTCTTGCTGTAGATTATATTTCTTGTTATACGTCTCTGGTTATAGATTATATCTCTTGTTATACGTCTCTTGCTATAGATTATATCTCTCGTTATACGTCTCTGGTTATAGATTATATCTCTCGTTATACGTCTCTTGCTATAAATTATATCTCTTGTTATACGTCTCTTGCTATAGATTATATCTCTTATTATACGTCTCTTGTTCTTCGTCTCTTGTTATAAATTATTATTGTTGTTATATGTCTTTCCTCCGTCCCTTGTCATAAATTATATCTCTTGTTATATGTCCCTCGTTACACGTCTGTTGTTATGTGTCTCTTATTATACGTCTGTTGTTATATGTCTCTTGTTATACGTCTCTTGTTTATACGCGTTTGCAAGGAAGAAGTGGAGATGACAGCCACATTCATCTTGCAGACTGGACTCTCAGTGTAGCGGCGATCGAGAAGAAGTTATTATACATGTGGCTTTTCTGAGGGCTAGTGTCCAGCTTTGCTTCGTTTGCTGCTATTGCAGTTACCAGGCTGACAAACCTCTCGTTTGTGATGAAACAAGCCCACTGCAAGATTACAAGAATATTGATTTGCCAGCGACATTAAAACGTGCACATTAATTTGTCTTGGTGACGTTCTATTCATTACAGTGCGCTCATAAATAGACACAATAACTAATGCGATTAGCCATGTATAAAAGTTAATGTAACACACACGCACACACACACACACTAACACACTAACACACATACACATTGATATGCAATACATTTTCGCAGTTTCGCACAGGTGGGGGCAGAAACCCGCACATCTGACTCGTGGACTATGCACTCTAAAACAAGCCACTTCCAAGTCACAGTGAATCACAGTCACAGTAAAAAATTTTTGTAGTACATGCATTATGGAGGATCACAAAATGCCAGCTCCAACTAAAATGGAACAACAGTTATGTTGCTGTTATTGTTGCTGCTGCTGCTGCTACTCAGTACTTTTCTTGTCGTTGTTCCTGGTTGTTATGCTTGTGGTTGTAACACATCAAATGACTCCCAGGAGGCAGCCGAAGCAGTGCAACAACGACTGGATAGTGTATCCAAGTGGTGTCACGACACCGGATCTCTCATCAATCCAGACAAGGCACAAACATTGTGGTGCACAATTGACAACACAGCAGCAGGCAAACCGATGCCAGCAGTCACATTAAAATTTGATGGAGCTGTGGAATCAACACTGGCTTGCAAACTATATGTGGTGTTATGTTGCCAACAACAATTGCAATATTGTTTGTGCGTTAAAAGCTAGCGATAGAGGGGCGCACCAACGATAAATGAAAGTTTTGATTGGTAGCTAGGTGTACCAGATTAAAAGCGCATGGAGAAAATACCTCAACGGTGTTTATTATGATCTCTATGTGTGTACGCTTCTGGGCGTGGTGGTTCCCACCTACCCTCCCGTCTTTCTCTGTCTTCTGTCTTTCTGTGTTCCTGTTTTGGAGAGAGAGAGAGAGAGAGAAGAGAGAGAGAGAGAGAGAGAGAGAGAGAGAGAGAGAGAGAGAGAGAGAGAGAGAGAGAGAGAGAGAGAGAGAGAGAGAACTCTCGAACTCGAACTCAAGAGAGAGAGAGGGAGAGAGAGAGAAGAGAGAGAGAGAGAGAGAGAGAGAGAGAGAGAGAGAGAGAGAGAGAGAGAGAGAGAGAGAGAGAGAGAGAGAGAGAGAGAGAGAGAGAGAATGAATTAGAGAGAGAGAGAGAGAGAGAGAGAGAGAGAGAGAGAGAGAGAGAGAGAGAGAGAGAAGAGAGAGAGAGAGAGAGAGAGAGAGAGAGAGAGAGAGAGAGATGTCTGCCTGTCTGTCCCTTTGTCTCTGTATGTCTGTCCCTGATGGGACAGATTATTGTAGTAAGTGCATGCACTATTTTTTAAGACAGACTGCTTGCTTTTCTGCTCGCCCCCGTCCCCCTTCCCCATCCCGTCTGTGCGAAACTGCCTGTGTACCTGAGCGGAGACCAAACTTTAAGACATGTTGCCCAAGATGTTAACACTCAGCAATCTTAACTGGCTGAGAAACGGGCCTCGGCATGCCTGTCATCCATTACCCTCCCATTTAGCCTGCTAATGGGAGAACGAAAACCCTCCATCAATGTCTACATGATCATAACCACATGTCACATACACACCCCATAATGTTAATTGTGCCCGCGAAGAAAGTTTGGTGTCACAGCGTTGACTTTCTCTCTTTTCCTTCAAAGGGACTTCATGTGTTAGCTGGTGGGCCTTTGGATGTGTAACTCATGTCACTGCGTTGACTTTCTCTCTTTTCCCTCATAGGGACTTCATGTGTTAGCTGGTGGGCCTTTGGATGTGTAACTCATGTCACTGCGTTGACTTTCTCTCTTTTCCCTCATAGGGACTTCATGTGTTAGCTGGGCCTTTGGATGTGTAACTTATGTCACAGCGTGGACTCTCTCTTTCCCTCATAGGGACTTCATGTGTTAGCTGGGCTTTTGGATACTCTTCTCTCTTTTCCCTCAAAGGGACTTCATGTGTTAGCTGGGCTTTTGGATACTCTTCTCTCTTTTCCCTCAAAGGGACTTCATGTGTTAGCTGGGCCTTTGGATGTGTAACTCATGTCACAGCGTTGACTCTCTTGGCCTGGTTCAAGTTCAGTGTTGCTTTACGTCCACAGAGACCATATTAAGGACTATTGGGGACGGGGTCATCTCGACTGTCACACAGCTCCTGAGCTCTGTCCTGAGTAAGTAAGTAAACATGGTGCTTAACGTCCACAGAAATCAAAAGGCTTATTAGAGACGGGGAGAAGGGGGGGAGGGGGTATGGAGGGGGAGGCGGGGTGGGGGAGAGGGAGACTATCGCTACACTGTCACCACCAGAATGACTTCTGCATTAAGGTGGGCAGCAACGTGAGCCATTTAATATTTCATTAATTGTGCGGAGGGGGAACTCTACTTAAAGTTATATAATCACCATCAGAATGATTTCTGCATTAAGGTGTGAAGCAATGAGAGCCATTTTAATGTTTCATTTATTGGGAAGGGTGAAATCGCAGTGTCCACTGACCACAGCTTTTGAACAGAAAGAAGACCTGAAGCGGAATCGACCTAGGTCCTTCTGCATACTTACCAGCCTTACCGCTAGGCCAAGCCGGCTCACGTGGTGATTCACCCGTCCTGTTCTGCAGTCAGTTTCAGTGCTGACATCATGACGACACGGCCTGGCCTCTGCGATTGACAGGACGTTCACATCCATTACTAGCTCAGGGCAGTGACTCGAAGGACCAGTCAAAGACTCGTAGACTGCCCTCAACGACTGCGGTGTAATGGCATGCACGTGACTATATACAGTCGTACTTCTTCACCTAGCAACGTAAAACACACACACAAAAATGTCTCTCAGTACAAAGCCTTTTCAAAGTTCACTTACAATGTCTAAAGGGAGACCACTACCACCACCCTCGCCTCCTCCTCCTCCTCCACCTCCTACCCCATGGTTAAAAGACGCTCAACGGCCTTCGGCAGGAAGTGGAAAATGGAGATCGTGATCAGATCAATTCAATGTGCAGATCGGGCCGCCTTGTGACCGATCAGTGGACGACAGAAAGACGAATGCCTCTAAAGTCTAAAATATCTAAGAAAAGAACCGACGGCAGCAAGGCCCAAACGCTTTGCGGACAATATCCGGTAGCCTAGAGATACTCAGTCCACCTTCGGCAAAATATTAGTTATTTATTATCATCGTT
>JABMCL010003533.1:247500-250000 GCA_018857735.1 Alviniconcha marisindica | reverse complement strand
TAATTATTCGGATTATTAACATCGCCTTTCTTAAAAAAAGGGAATACAATAGATTCAGTCCATTTAGTTGGAAAAATTCCTTTCTCAAACAAAGCATTAACATATTTCACGAAAAAGTCAATTACATAAGTTCCGGAGTTTTTCAACATTTCTCCTATTATTCCGTCTTGGTTTTTTTTTCTTCAACTTTTTTAATGCAAGCAAGACTTCTTCCTTGGAAATTGGGCGATTTAGAGAACTTTCGTTGTCCTTTAACGGGATTTTCATCGTCAAAGTCAAAATCTACTTCTTTTTCAAATAACGCTCTAAAATGCTTAAACCAACTTTCCCAAAAAAATATTATTATAGACGGACTTTGTTTTGGGTGATATCTTGTGTACAGATTCCCAAAGGTCTTTCTGATTTTTCACTGATGAAATCAATTTGTCCAAAAGAACATCATAAAAATCTTGTTTCTTTTTCTTCAACAAATTTTTGTATTGCCTTCTTGCGAGACAAAAAGCACTGCGGTCATCAGCGAGCAGTGAACGACAATATTTCTTCAAAAGCCTTCGGATATTTCTTCTTCCCACTTTACACTCCCAGTCAAATCATTCGTCTAACTTCCTCCCATTTTTTATCTTATCTGCTTCTTTCATTGCCTTTTCTTTGATGCAGTTATTAAATATATCCAAGGATTTGTCTATGTCAGGATCAATCAAACTAATAGCTTCGTCAAGTATCGCACAAGTTTCATCTGTACACATTAGACTAGTAAACGTTTGTGCACTGAGGTTATCCCAGACAAACTTTTCAATTATTTGCTCATGCTGAGAAACTTCATCACTGCACACATTTTCCTTTGGAAATATAACACGGAATGTAAGTGGCATGTGATCCGATTTAATACGTCCAATGACACAAAGTTCACACGTGGAATGGATAAGTGCATACAAGTCATTTGACAAAATAAAATAATCATTAACGCTACTACCAGTCTCTGAGATGACGTATAGCAACCTTGAAGGTCACCTTTACATACACCATTCAGAATCAAAGGTCAAAAGTGGTACACAGATTTAAAAAAGTTTCCGTAGTTGTTTACAACATTTTTTTCTTTTTTTGGGGGGGGGGGGGGAAAAGGAGGAGAGAGAGAGAGAGAGAGAGAGAGAGAGAGAGAGAGAGAGAGAGAGAGAGCATTTAATGAATGAACCTTCTCAAGGTTACACACACACACACACATACACACACACACACACGTTCGAATTCAAAAACCCAGCCTCTGTAGTGAAGATTATGGGGACTGGCTAGCCTATGGCAACCCGCGACCTCAAGAGTTGATGCCCCTGCCCCCCCTCACGCCCCCCCCCCCTGCCCCCCCCCCACCCACCAACACGTGACAGGGGTGGTGTGGCTTAACCTCCAAGTCTGGTTTACCACAGATTCATCCAACTAAGTCATAATAAAATTTGTTACATACCCCAGACGTCTCCGTTCGTCCTCAAATGACAGTAAGCTTGTAACATATCTCACATAGATTACATACTCCAAACAGCTTTTGCTATCAGACCATCATTGACACTGCCCCTCAGTACCTGGCTGAAGTTGTCCGGATGATGAAGTGTTGCGTCATGTCCACAGAAACCGTAGGCTTATTAGGGACGGGAGCCCAAGACGTCCACCCCGACTTTACCCTTTGGTTCCCTTTTTTGTCCCGGTCACGCCCTTCCCCCCTCCTTCCCTTGTAAAACTTTTACCCCCTTTTAAAAAAAAGCATTTTGGTTAAAAGTTTCGCTGCCCAAATCTGGAATTCTCTTCCCTTTTGCTCTCCGTCACGGCCCTCGCCTCCCTGCCTTCAAAAGTAGCCTTAAAGCTTACTTCTTCAAACAGTATTTTGACCAGTAATAGATTCTCTGCTGCAAAAATCTTGAATTCTCTCTCGTTCGCTCTCCATAACATCTCTTTTTCCCTTTCCCTTAAAACTGTTTTAAAACCCACCCCTTTTAAACCAGTAAAGCCTCTTTTTTAATTCTCCTTGGGGTGTGTGTGTGTGTGTGTGTAAATATAATTTTTTTTTTTTTTTTGTGTGTATTTTGTGTTTTGTTTTTGTTTCCCATGCTTTTTTGTTGTTTTATTAATGTTTTTTTGTTTTTTATCCATTTAAATTTTGGGGGGATTATTTTTGGGGTTGCATGTTTTTCTTTGGGTTAAGTTTAAAGGGGCCCTTTTAGTCTCTGAAAGGATAAAAAACCCCATTATCATTTTTCTTTTCTTTGGTTTGCACTGCGCTCTCCCCTATCTGTTCGTTTTTGTCTCCCTCATCTGTCTTTATTCGTCTCTTTTAATAACAGGAAAAATTAGTGGGTTTTTCCCCTATACTACATTCCTTTTAAAAAATATGTCTCGCTTTGCATTCCTCTTCTCTCTCTCTCTCTCTCTCTCTCTCCCCCCTTTTCCCGGGGGGGTTTTTTTGCCCAAAATAATTGGTTTGGCAGGGGGTTTTTTTGAACCTAAACTACAA
>JABMCL010003533.1:227500-242500 GCA_018857735.1 Alviniconcha marisindica | reverse complement strand
TTCTTTGCATGTGGTGGACACAATGATCTTCGGGCTATATAATAGAAAGCGGTTTTAGCGTTATCAACAAGGCGAGTGGTCTTGTGCTTTACAGCACTGAAAATCTGTTTGTGGACAGTCAGTCTGGAGCATAGCCACTGCCTCTCAGCACGTCGTTTCTCTTGCTTCAAGGCGCGTACGTAGCTGCCAAGCGACAGCAGCACACCAAGGAGACCACCGTCCCTGGGGCACCTGGCGCTGTGTAGCCGGGGCATGCCGGTCCAAGACGGCGACTAGCTGATCGTTCAGCTTGGTCGGCAGTAAGGCGGTCGAGGGCTGTGATCTAGGAAGCCACGTACGCCATCTTTGAAGACCTGTCTGTCGACTGCGCGGATGTTTGTCGTGATCTAGAAGACGTGCTGTTGTGGAGCACGAGTGACATCAAGAGGCAGAGAACAGGAAGGTGGTCGGACGACACGCTTTGTTTGACGACGCAAGAACAAAGCATGCGCTCTTCCTCTCTGCGGAGAACCCAGTCTAGTATGACTGTGTCCTCGATGATGATGATGATGATGATGATGATGACGATGATGATGATGATGATGATGATGAAGTGATGCTTATTGTCCTCAGATGCCATTGGACATATTAGGGACAAGCTGTGACCAATGCCGAAGCATGGTTCAATATAGCTTTACGTCCACGAAAACCAGAAGGCTCGTTAGGACGGACAGCCCAGGACGGCCACCTCGACTCTCACACAGCTCCTGAACTATGACTGTGTCCTCGTTGAGGAGTCGGCTCTTATGCAGCTTGTTCAATGTTGAATGTGTCAAGGATGTCTAACACTTTGGCTGTGTTGGGGTTAGAAGAGAAAGCATAATGTATGCATCTATCTATCTATCTATCTATCTATCTATCTATCTATCTATCTATCTATCTATCTATCTATCTATCTATCTATCTATCTATCTATCTATCTATCTATATACCTACACACACACACACACACACACACACACACACACACACACACACACACACACACACACACACAACACACACACGAAACAAACACACAACAGACACAGACACACACACAGAGACACACACACACACACACACACACACACACACACACACACACACACACACACACACACACACACACACACACACATATATACATCCTTGACATATATCTATATAACTATATCTATATATTCTCTCCAACGCCCTTTGCCCCCATTTTTTTGTTTTGTTTTTTTTACTTTTTACTAACTTTTTACTAGCCCAAACTAGCACAGCTTTCCAAGCAGGACCGCGGAATAAAGTAGGTCATCCTGCTCATAGTCACAAACGACTGAAGCAGGTTCCCGTGGCGAGTGCCTACGGAATGTAAAAAAGGTACCAAACCACGTGTTTGTCTCTCATGCAATTATAAATAGATGGACAGTTATTTTTTTGGACGTTATAACAGTAAATTAGACAAACTTTTGATTTAGTGACATGTGCTATGACCTGGTGTAAAATTATTTTGAATGTGTGCTTCGTCCTGGGGTTTGTGGGGATGTTAAAATTGAAATTAGTTGCCTAACTATTCCGATCCTGCACGTGGATCGACACGTGTGGCCAACACCGCTGATGACCACACTTCCTGGTTACAGTCACAGAGAAAGAGGACGGTCACAGAGAGAGGGGGGACCCGTCCCTAATAAGCCTTATTGTTTCTGTGGACGTTAAGCACCATGTTTACTTTTGGGGGGGGGGTCAAGGGGAGAGAGAGAGAGAGCGTGGGGGAGAAAAGGGGGGGGAAAAGAGAGAGAGAAGGGGGGGATAGAGGGGGGGGGGGGGGAGGGAGGTCAGAGAGAGAGGGGGGGTAGAGAGAGAGGAAGAAGGGGGAGGGCAGGAGAGAGAGAGAGGGGGGTCAAAAGGAGGGGTCACAAAAGAGAGGGGTCAGAGAGAGAGGGGGGGTCCGAAGGGGGTGGCCGGGGGGGGGGTCAAAAAAGAGGGGGGCAGAGAGGGGGTAAGAGACGAGGGGGGGGGGGAGGGGGGGGGGGGGGAGGAAGACAACCCTTCATCCAAAACTGAAAAGGCCCTTCTACCAATACTGAAATAAGAAGACAACCTTCATCACCAATACTGAAAAAGAAGACAACCTTCATCACCAATCTAATAAAAGACAACCTTCTCCCCAAATACGAAAAGAAGAAATTCAAAAAAAAAACTGAAAAGAAGAAAAAAAAAAAAAAAAGGAAAAAGGAGGGGAAGAGAGAGAGAGAGAGAGAGAGAGAGAGCATTTAATGAACGAACCTTCTCAAGGTTACACAGACACACACACAAACACACAAACACACACACACACACACACACACACACACACACACACACACACACACACACACACACACACACACACACACACACACACACACACACACACGTTCGAATTCAGAAACCCAGCCTCTGTAGTGACGATTATGGGGACTGGCCAGACTATGGGACACGGCGACAACAAGAGTTGATGCCCCTGCCCCTGCCCCCCCTCCCCCACCCCCTCCACCCACCAACACGTGACAGGGGTGGTGTGGCTTAACCTCCAAGCTCTGGTTTACCACAGATTCATCCAACTATAGTCATAATAAAATTTGTTACAAACGCCAGACGTCTCCGTTCGTCCTCAAATGACAGTAAGCTTGTAACATATCTCACACAGATTACATACTCCAAACAGCTTTTGCTATCAGACCATCATTGACACTGCCCCTCAGTACCTGGCTGAAGTTGTCCGGATGATGAAGTGTTGCGTCACGTCCACAGAAACCGTAGGCTTATTAGGGACGGGAGCCCAAGACGTCCACCTCGACTTTCACACAGCTCCTGAGCTCTGTACTTGTCCACATCTTTGTCCGGATCAACGTCTCTTCTAGGTCTTCTTCGGTTGATAAAACTTTTCGCATCCCCATATTCAAAAGAAAACAGCATGGTGGTCGTGCCTTATGCTTCTCTGCTGCACAAATGTGGAATTCTCTTCCTTTCGCTCTCCGTCACGGCCCTCGCCTCCCTGCCTTCAAAAGTAGCCTTAACGCTTACTTCTTGAAACAGTATTTTGACCAGTAATAGATTCTCTGCTGCAAAAATCTTGAATTCTCTCTCGTTCGCTCTCCATAACATCTCTTCTATCCTTGCCTTAAAACTAGTTTTCAGACATAACTTTTTCAAACCAGTAAAGCCTCTTTTTCAATATCTTTCTTCACTATGCTTTGTATGATGATGTTTATTATTGTTGTTTGTCTGTTTATATACCATTGATTTGTATGTGGGTATGTGAGATGGGGAGAGAGGGGGTCACAGAGAGAGAGAGAGAGAGAGAGAGAGAGAGAGAGAGAGAGAGAGAGAGAGAGAGAGAGAGAGAGAGAGAGAGAGAGAGAGAGAGAGAGAGAGAAACGGTCTGGGCAATTCTGGGAGAACTGTACTTGAACACCCCCATTGCGGGGATCAGATGGGTCTCCAGATGGGGAGAGAGGGGGTCACAGAGAGAGAGAGAGAGAGAGAGAGAGAGAGAGAGAGAGAGAGAGAGAGAGAGAGAGAGAGAGAGAGAGAGAGAGAGAGAGAGAGAGAGCATTTAATGAACGAACCTTCTCAAATTCAGAAACCCAGCCTCTGTAGTGACGATTATGGGGACTGGCCAGACTATGGGACACGGCGACAACAAGAGTTGATGCCCCTGCCCCTGCCCCCCCTCCCCCACCCCCTCCACCCACCAACACGTGACAGGGGTGGTGTGGCTTAACCTCCAAGCTCTGGTTTACCACAGATTCATCCAACTATAGTCATAATAAAATTTGTTACAAACGCCAGACGTCTCCGTTCGTCCTCAAATGACAGTAAGCTTGTAACATATCTCACACAGATTACATACTCCAAACAGCTTTTGCTATCAGACCATCATTGACACTGCCCCTCAGTACCTGGCTGAAGTTGTCCGGATGATGAAGTGTTGCGTCACGTCCACAGAAACCGTAGGCTTATTAGGGACGGGAGCCCAAGACGTCCACCTCGACTTTCACACAGCTCCTGAGCTCTGTACTTGTCCACATCTTTGTCCGGATCAACGTCTCTTCTAGGTCTCTTCTTCTTCGGTTGATAAAACTTTTCGCATCCCCATATTCAAAAGAAAACAGCATGGTGGTCGTGCCTTATGCTTCTCTGCTGCACAAATGTGGAATTCTCTTCCTTTCGCTCTCCGTCACGGCCCTCGCCTCCCTGCCTTCAAAAGTAGCCTTAACGCTTACTTCTTGAAACAGTATTTTGACCAGTAATAGATTCTCTGCTGCAAAAATCTTGAATTCTCTCTCGTTCGCTCTCCATAACATCTCTTCTATCCTTGCCTTAAAACTAGTTTTCAGACATAACTTTTTCAAACCAGTAAAGCCTCTTTTTCAATATCTTTCTCGGCCGTGTGTGTGTGTGTGTGTGTGTGTGTGTGTGTGTGTGTGTGTGTGTGTGTGTGTGTGTGTGTGTGTGTGTGTGTGTGTGTGTGTGTGTGTGTGTGTGTGTGTGTGTGTGTGTGTTTCACTATGCTTTGTATGATGATGTTTATTATTGTTGTTTGTCTGTTTATATACCATTGATTTGTATAAAGCCAGCATGTCTAAGAGAAACTCTCCACATTAAAAAAATAATAATAATAAAAAGTATATATATAGAGAGAGAGAGAGAGAGAGAGAGAGAGAGAGAGAGAGAGAGAGAGAGAGAGAGAGAGAGAGAGAGAGAGAGAGAGAAACGGTTTATTTCCATAGGCCTCCGGACCCTGGAAAGGGGAAATGTGGACAGAGAGAGGGGGTCACAGAGACGGGGGGGGGGTCACAGAGAGAGAGAGAGAGAGAGAGAGAGAGAGAGAGAGAGAGAGAGAGAGAGAGAGAGAGAGAGAGAGAGAGAGAGAGGTCACAGAGAGAGAGAGAGAGAGAGAGAGAGAGAGAGAGAGAGAGAGAGAGAGAGAGAGAGAGAGAGAGAGAGAGAGAGAGAGAAGGGGTGGTTCGCTAGAGAGAGAGAGAGAGAGAGAGAGAGAGAGAGAGAGAGAGAGAGAGAGAGAGAGAGAGAGAGAGAGAGAGAGAGAGAGAGAGAGAGAGAGAGAGAGAGAGAAGGGGGTGGTTCAAGAGAGAGAGAGAGAGAGAGAGAGAGAGAGAGAGAGAGAGAGAGAGAGAGAGAGAGAGAGAGAGAGAGAGAGAGAGAGAGAGAGAGGCCCAGAGAGAGAGAGAGAGAGAGAGAGAGAGAGAGAGAGAGAGAGAGAGAGAGAGAGAGAGAGAGGAGAGAGAGAGAGAGAGAGAGAGAGAGAGAGAGAGAGAGAGATTGATTACAGGATGTAATGACAGAGTATGAGGGACATTGTACGTGCCCCCTTTTGTTACAGGATTATTAGGTGAAGACCACACTGTCAAAACATCTCTCTTTCCTCTGTGTGTGAAGGGAATGGTGTTGATTTTTGCATTGCAGACACACACACACACACACACACACACACACACACACACACACACACACACACACACACACACACACACACACACACACACACACACACACTCACACACACACACACACACACACACACACACACACACACACACACACACACACACACACACACACGGACGAACAATCCGAGTACATATGCCACGCGCTCCGATTTCAAGCGCGTGACAAAATAGACTTTAGACTTCAACCTACTCTCCTGTTGCGCTTAAGCGTTGATAAGCAAGGGTCAGAGGTCGCTTTCGGCCGCCACCTGTCCCGCCCTCAGCTGAAACATTGCTGTGCATGCTTGAACGTCCATCGTCTGGATGACTGTAGTGCAGATCGATATACTCTTCTTATATCCATTTTCATATATCTGAGCCTGTGGACTCAGTTTATCAATGTTTTATGCCTGTTTATAGCAAGGTGATAAATTATTAGACAAAACAAACAAACAAACAAAGAAAAAATCAACAGCATCAAAAAGAAAGAAAGAAAGAAAGAAAGAAAAACAAACAAGCAAAAGCCAACAATAACGACAAAAAACAAAAACAAAACAAAACAACAACACACACACACACACACACACACACACACACACACACACACACACACACACACACACACACACCAACAAAAAACAAAAAACAAAAAAAACTGGGTAATTTACAGAGAGAGCAAGGGAAGGGGAGGGATAAAATTAAGCTTAAGAAAAACCACAATAATTATATTAGACCCTCCCTCCCCCTTCCCCCTCTCGCACCTACCTCCCACCTCCTCCCCTGCCACCCCCTCCTCCCCCAAAGAAAAGGACTCAGTGCTCGTGTTTCCTTCCCTTCAAAAATAAATTATGACGTACACCTCTCCCTCTTTGCTTCGGACCGAGGTCCACGATAAGACTGTATGAGACTTCGCGTGTTCTCGATACTGACTGGGAGTTTTGATTGGTCGGTCGGTCTGTATGGTTGGTCTCTTGCCGCGGTCGTTTCGTGCACTGGTTGATTGTGATTTATGTTCCTCATCCGGCAAAGCCTCGGTTCCCGGGCTGGGCGTTTCAAGACAGGAAAAGATAGTCCCAGGGTTCGCTAGATAGAGCTAAAAATAAAGCATAGCGTAATCTAGATTCTATTTTTAGAATACAGCGTGATGTCATCGGGTCATAGCAGCGTCTCCTGCATGCCGGGTTAGTGTGCAGGACGGACTCAGTGATCAGTATTTAATTATAGACATCTATTCACACGAGGCCGTGGTGCACATGCGGGTGTTTCGTAGAAACCCGGCCACGAAAAGAAAAGTACACCGGCACACATACAACGCCTGCCACCCACCCCACCCCCCCTCTCCGCCTCTCCATCTCTCTCTCTCTCTCTCTCTCTCTCTCTCCTCCTCTTCCTCTCCCTCGCTTCTCCCCCCCTCTTCTCTTTTGCCTTGTTCTCTTTGTTCCCCCCCCCTCCTCTCTCTCTCTGTCTCTCTCTCTGTCTGTCTGTCTGTCTGTCTCTCTCTCTCTGTGTCTCTGTCTGTCTGTCTCTGTGTCCCTGTCTCTCTCTGTCTCTCCGTCTCTCTGTCTCTCCGTCTCTCTGTCTCTGTCTCTCCGATGTCTCTCTCTCCCTCCCTTCCCCCTCAGAGAAGTACAGAAAAACACCAGATGACGACAAACAAAGACAAAGAGAAGTACAGAAAAGCACAAGACGAAGATAAACACACAAAAAAGAAAAAGCACACGATGAAGACAAAAAAGATGAAGTCAAACACAAGGCACGCGTACATAGGAACAACACACACACACACACACACACACACACACACACCACACACACGCACGCCCCCACACACACACACACACACACACACACACACACACACACACAAGACTATAAACTATATTCCCTCCCTTGCAAGCACTACCCCCGCCCCCCCCACCCTCCCCCCCCCCCCCACCCCCCCACACACACGGGATGTCGAACAAGTACTGCTGTGGCACACTGGTATCTCTCCACTTGACCGTCGTGCTGTTACAATCAACCACGCTATTGTCTGCCACACGATCAATGAAGAGCACTAATGCTGGTCGAGGACTCCAGCTGCGAGAGGCAGGAGGAGTTTTGTTTTAGATTAATTGTCACATGAAGATGAAGATGAGCACGAAGCTGGTCCATCCGCGCCATTGACAGGAAAAGACCACTCACTCCACAGCTACCCCTGCTCTCGAAGTGAAGAGCATCGTGAGTTGCCTACTCTTGCCAAGGTCATCTGTGGCGTACGTGCTTCGTTGTCGCTAGAGCAGCGATAGGGTGTGACAGAGTACAACAACAACAACAACAATAACAACAACAACACTAATGATAATAATAATAATAATAATAAAGAGTACCGTAGAAGGTGGGATCACAGGGCGCTTTACAATAGCACTAACAACACACACACACACAGACCCCCCACACCACACACACACACACACACACACACACACACACACACACACACACACATAGACACATAGACACACACACACACACACACACACACACACACACACACACACACAACACACACACACAACACACACAACATGACACACAATACACACACTCCCCCCCCCCCCCCCCCCCCCCCCCCCCCCACACACAGAGGGTTAAATGGAATTTTATTGATAAGACGTGACGTTTTCGTTTCGTTGTTTTTTGAACATTTTAATTTTGATTTTGTATTGTTTCACACAAACATAACATCATTATATATATATTCAATCGGGATATTCATACATACAAGCATAAATCCTACATGTTCCAGAAGATATTTGTGTAAATTGACATCATACATACATGCATACATACATACGTACATGCATACATACATACGTACATGCATACATACATAAACAATTTATTCCTATTATCGTTTGGTAGTGTGTCATCTGCCTTTTTTATTTTTTATTTTTTAATATGATAAAATTTGGTTATGTTTTGTGTTATCTAAGTAAAATTAGCTATTTTTTAAATTTTTTTTACCATTGTTTGCGTTTTGGCCTTGTATCAGAACGACGCGGGTCAGTTTTGTTTTAGGCCATTAAGGTATACACGAGTACAAGTACACGGGCCAGTGATCTTAGGGTATACACGAGTACAAGTACACGGGCCAGTGATCTTAGCATACTAAAATAATTCTAGGTAGGTAGTGTTGCTTAATGTCCTCAGATGTCAGTTGACATATCAGGGACAAGCTGAGACCAATGCGTGAGCATAGTTCAATATTGCTTTACGTCCACGGAAACCAGAAGGCTCGTTAGGACGGACAGCCCAGGACGGCCACCTCGACTCTCACACAGCTCCTGAACTATGAAAACAATGCTGTTGTTGATCGCTTTTATATAGCGCTATTCTCCGCTCTCGAGCAAACTCACTGCGCTCTTGTCGCATGTGATTCTAAATGAGTGACTGTAGCTTTTTACAATGCCTTTTGAATATCCACCCGAGTGGCGTAGGATATCCTTACAGCGCTGTTTGGTTTTTACGTGGCTAGCGCCACGTGAAACTGCTGCCGGCTCGGCGCGTTTTGTGTACACAATACAGCCATGCACCATGTCACGTCACCTCATGCAAAGCCACATACGTAAGGTGCGTGCCTGTTTAGCTGTTACCTGCCACCTGCACTTTTGACAGAATGACCTGGATCTTTCAAGTGCTACTGCGGTAACGGGGGGGGTGAAGTCAGCACAAAAAGTTGACTCTGGAGAAGAAACGAAAATTCCCCCGCCGCTTCTGCTGGGACTCGAACCCGCGACCTTTTAATAACGGGTCTGGCGCTCTAATCTCCGAGCTATTCCCTCTACCCTGGGAAAATAACCTCAGAAAAACGCATATAAAAGCGTTCTATACATGAAATCAACGTAGACACAATTTAAAAAAAAAAAAAAAGATTAATAATTACATGATTTATTTCATCCCCCAACAACACACACACACACACACACACACACACACACACACACACTGAAAAATCATTGACACTTTATGATGCAAATATCTTGGCATGACGAAGCAGAGTAATCTTCCCCTATCCCTAAGAGTCTGGGTTCTCAGAACACTAAATGACCTTGGGGGACATCCAAAATGAATCCCCTGTTCTTCGAACGGAGACAGGAAAGTCCGAGAAATGTGCATTAATAGCCAGACTTGAGGTAGTGTTGATCGAGAGATCCCCATGTTTGGTATAATTGCTCGCTTGTTTGATAGCTAGGTCATTGCCGAAAAAAATATTGAGCTGACGTCACTGTGCAGACTTCCGCTCTTGAGATGAAAGTCTCTCATGCGCGAAGTCTGCATGCTGAAGTCTCGCTGTAACAAGCGAAGTCAGATATATACTGAAGTCCTTAATAATAACAATAATAAAAATGGGGCCTTAGAGCGCCCTTTCTCAAAAGAGTCCGAGGCGCGTACATTTCACACTCAGGTTAAAAACAATTGACATCAAAGCACATGATACTAATATACACCAATTTATCATCAAGCATTGCCCGCTCCCTATATAAATACACACACGCGCGCGCGCCACACACACACACACACACACACACACACACACACACACACACACACACCGGAGAGAGAGAGAGAGAGAGAGAGAGAGAAGAGAGAGAGAGAGAGAGAGAGAAGAGAGAGACAGAGAGAGACAGAGAGAGACAGAGACAGAGACAAAGACAGAGACAGAGACAGAGACAGACAGACAGACAGACAGACAGAGGCAGACAGAGACAGAGAGAGAGAGAGACAGAGAGAGACAGACAGAGAGAGAGAGAGACAGAGAGAGACAGAGACAGAAAGATAGAGACAGAGACAGAGATTTACTTGTGGCAGGCTGGAGAGAATTGGAAGCGTTAGGAATAAAACGAGGCAGTCTGCACACTAAAGTATCCATCTTAATGAATAATGTTTGCACACTGAAGTCTCCAATGAGCGAAGTCTTCACATTGCTTAACATCAAGTTCTTTCCAGAAAGGTACTGCCAAGGGCCGAAATTCCAAGCGAAATGTATCCTTAAAAAAAGAAAAGAAGAGGATATGAACCATATTCTTCGATGGGTGCGCTCTTTTTTTTTCAAATTGGAAGGCGACTATTGGCTAAGGGGAATAATATTTCATTCTCCTCCTTGTAACCTGCTGTCCGATTAACCCTTTCTTTTGAATGGCGAACACATCGTGCAGGATTCATTGACATTCCCATGGAGCCGACCCCGACAAAAGAGTTAACGAAAGACCGAGAGACGAACCGTTTTAGACAGACAATTACGGTCAAGACGCTAACGGCAAACTCATAGTTAAGACATAGTCCAGTTCAATGTCCGAAACGTCGGTCAACACTTCATCCAGGACAGGAGACGTATCCAAAATACCTCTCCGAATGTCCGGATTCTCTGAGGCAGACGTAACCATGACAGTGGCAGGTGCTTGGTGGAGACTGCGCTTCTCGTTCAGCGCGAAAAAGCCTTCAGGGCGGTTCTCACTTCCTTGCGTACCTGCAAAGGAACGGAAGCCGCAAGCCTCTGTGTACGGACTCAGGTCTGACACGTCTGTTTTCTTGGCTGAATCGGCAGAACTGAAAGGCGGATCTGGGAACAATGGCGACTGCGATGTGCAGCGTCGTGTTGTCTCATACACACCCACCGACCCAACGTTCCTTGTGACGGAGGTGGAATCCCAAAAGCCATCGGCTCTCTTGTCCGAGTCCGAGAACAAGAATGACTGCGAGTCGCGGATTGGTGCTGCGTCATCATGTCCACCCCCAACTCCAACCGCCGTCTCCTTGACGGTAGATCCCAAACTACCCGTCGTTCCTTTGCTGCAGCGGGCCGAGTTGAAGCCTGGACCAGGGAACAAGAACGGCAGGGAGTTGTAGGCTTTTTCAGGGTCACGAAACCCGGATGCTTCTTCGCTCTTCGTGGCCTTTGAGTCCAAGCCAGTGGTTCTCTTGTCTGAAACCGAGAACAGAAACGACTGGGAGTTGCAAGCTTTTCCAGGGTCACGAAACCCTGATGCTTCCTCGCTGTCCACGCCAGTGGTTCTCTTGTCTGAACCCGAGAACAGGAATGACAGCGAGTCGTGGGGTCTGCTTCCCGAGTCACAAATCCCCACAGCTTCCAGTTCCCTCTTGGCGGCATGAGCGCCGGCACCGAATGAAGACGGTGCTGTAGATTCCGCTCTACAGCTCTGCAGGCGAGTGGTAGGCTGAGAGTTTGCAACGGGGTGTCCCAGAAAGGACCCGGAAACGTTGGAGGTCGTGTGCAGAAACGTGGGACGGGACAGGCAAGGTTTCTTAGTCTGACTGTGTCCCAAATCCTCGGAAGCGTCCCGCTTTCCTGTGGGCGGAGGAGAGTCTGTGCAAAACACCTGAGAGTCCCTGGCCGCTCGTGGTCGTTGTACTTTACTACACCTGGGCGTTGTCTGCAAGCTGGCGGACGGAGAAACGGTCAGCCCACAACCTGCTGGAGAAGGCGTCGGTTCAGACTCCGGTAAAAACGGCTCAGCGGCTGTTGCTGTGTGCGCTGCCGCCGTGTTGGCTGGAGGGGGCGACTTCAATTCGGCGGAGGGACGAGTGGAAACCGAAGTCGCATAGGAAGGACTCAGATCGTGAGATGCTAAAGATGGAACCCATCTGACGGCTGCTGAAGCAGAAACCGAGTCAGCACTAGTCTCAAAAGAGAAATCTGAACTATTAGGAACTGAAAAAGGCAAAATCGAACCACAGGGAGTCGAAGCGGATGATGCAGGAGACTGAGTCCGCAAAGACGTTTCCCCAACAAGCGAGGGAGTTGTTTTATGTTCTAGAGCAGGAACCTCTGTTGTCTCAGCGGATGTCACGGAAAACGCCGCAGCACAGACTGGTGCCGAAGATGTCGTACAGGCGGTATGTGCAGAAGAAGAAGAGTTCGTTCCAAGAGCCGCTGATGAAGACACGGTCCCCAACAGCGCCGACAACTGCTTCAGCGATCCAGTCGTATTGGACGATGACGTGCACGCCGAACGTGTAAAGCAGGACGGCACAGGAGAACCGCTGGAGAAGGAACTTGTGGTTCTAGTTGATGACAAAGACGACGGCGACGACGACGATGACGATGACGACGCTGTTGGTGGAGAATGTCGTGCGAGTGAGGTGGGGGAGGGCGTGATGGTGTTCCAGATGTCCGGGTGAGCGCGAGGACCGAACCTGTAGACCAGGTACTGGCCATGCACCCTTTCCAGCTGCTTGATCTTGTAGTAGTACCTGCAATCACCGGGCTGGAGCTTTGACTGGTGTTTTGGTTGATCTTGTTGTACTGCTGCTTGAGCGAGATTTGTCTGGTGCTTGTATTACTGATGCTGTGACTGTTGGCTTGAGTAGAGATTTGTGTGGTGCTTGTGTTACTGGTGTTGTGATTGTAGGTTTGACTGTTGGCTTGAGTAGAGGTTTGTCTGGTTGTGGACTTACTGGTGTTGTGATTGTAGGTTTGACTGTTGGCTTGAGTAGAGGTTTGTCTGGTTGTGGTCTTACTGGTGTTGTGACTGTTGGTTTGACTGTTGGCTTGAGTAGAGGTTTGTCTGGTTGTGGTCTTACTGGTGTTGTGACTGTTGGCTTGACTGTTGGCTTGAGTAGAGGTTTGTCTGGTTGTGGTCTTACTGGTGTTGTGACTGTTGGTTTGACTGTTGGCTTGAGTAGAGGTTTGTCTGGTTGTGGTCTTACTGGTGTTGTGACTGTTGGCTTGACTGTTGGCTTGAGTAGAGGTTTGTCTGGTTGTGGTCTTACTGGTGTTGTGACTGTTGGCTTGACTGTTGGCTTGAGTAGAGGTTTGTCTGGTGCTTGTGTGACTGATGCTGTGAATACTGGCTTGACAAGGGGTTTTTGGGGGGACTGTTTTGGCTTAAAAGAGGGTTGTCTGGTGCTTGTGTGACTGTTGGCTTGACTGTTGGCTTGAGTAGAGGTTTGTCTGGTGCTTGTGTGACTGATGCTGTGAATACTGGCTTGACAAGAGGGTTGTCTGGTGCTTGCGTGACTGATGCTGTGAATATTGGCTTGACAAGAGGGTTGTCTGGTGCTTGTGTGACTGATGCTGTGAATACTGGCTTGACAAGAGGGTTGTCTGGTGCTTGTGTGACTGATGCTGTGAATACTGGCTTGACAAGAGGGTTGTCTGGTGCTTGCGTGACTGATGCTGTGATTGTTGGCTCGACTGCTATCAGCGGCTTGACTTGAAGCTTGGCGCGTGCTTGTGTGACTGATGCCGTGATTCCTGTCTTTTTAATAAATTATCTGATTTCTAGAGTTATTCAGCCTCACCCCCCCCCGCCCTTTTTCTTTTCTCATCCACATCCTCTTCCAACATCCGGTGGTTTGTGACACAAACAGTGAAGTTGATAAGTTACTTATGAACTGACGTTTGGTGCGTCACCCTGATTAGAAATTACGTTAAAAATTGTTTTATATACAGCATCAGTGAGTCATCTCCACCACTCTTCCTTAACAAAAGAGCATTACATCGCATGGATTATGTCCCTTCCCGTGAGGTGGTGGATGGAATAGGGATGGATTGAAATGCTTGCTTGCTTGATTTTGATTGCTTGTTTAATGTCATCGGCTGGATCGAACAAACAGGCTGGATGCATCTATGCGTGGCTGAATGGGTAGGTGGATAACAGGATGTCGTGGTCCAGCGAGTAACCACTTACTATCAAAGGATGCTTCTTCTTTCATGGCGCTTAACGTCCACAGAAACCATAAGGCTTATTAGGGACGGGCAAAGATGGGGGAAGAGGGAGACTATTATACCTATCGCTACTCTGACACCACCAGAATGACTCCTGCATTAAGATGGGCAGCGATAAGAACCATTTTAATGTTTCATTAATTGTGAGGGACAAAGTCACAAGACAGGGCCCACAAACCACAGCCTCTTTGAAGAGAAGGGAGAGCCGAAGCGGAATCGAACCGAGGCCCTTCTGCTTACCAGCCTAACGCTTTACCGCTAGGCCAAACCGGCTCACCAAAGCATACTTGGGAATGTAGTACTTATGTACCTACCTTAGACTGCGACTGAACTTTTCATACGTCATCGACTGGTTGTTCTTAGCACGGCCCCATTTGGCTGCAACCTCTCTCTTGCGAACAATGCGAAACAGGCCCGAGGGCCGGTCTACCCAGGCCAGGAGCCGCTCCTCCTCTCGCTCTGGCCTCTCCAGCTCATCCATCAGGAAGCGGAAGAGGCGGACACTCACAGTGCCGTCTGCAGATCCTGAAATGTTACAGATGTGTGATGGTGGTTTGATGGAGGTAGATCCTGAAATGTTACAGATGTGTGATGGTGGTTTGATGGAGGTAGATCCTGAAATGTTACAGATGTGTGATGGTGGTTTGATGGAGGTAGATCCTGAAATGTTACAGCTGTGTGATGGTGGTTTGATGGAGGTAGATCCTGAAATGTTACAGCTGTGTGATGGTGGTTTGATAGCGGTAGATCCTGAAATGTTACAGATGTGTG
>JABMCL010003533.1:215000-220000 GCA_018857735.1 Alviniconcha marisindica | reverse complement strand
CAGTTTGGCGCTTCAGTCAAAGTGAGACATAATTATGACATGCAGAACAGTATAACCACCAAAGTGATTTTCAAGACACACACACACACACACACACACACACACACACCACACACACAACACCACACACACAACAACCACCAACCGGACATAGTGTGTGTGTGGTGTGGTGTGTGTGTGTGTGTGTGTGTCTGTGGTGTGTGTGTGTGTGTGTGTGTGTGTGTGTGTGTGTGTTGTGTGTGTGTGTGTGGTGTGTGCGTGTGTGGTGTGTGCGTGTTGGTGTGGTGTGGTGTGTGTGTGTGGTGGTGTGTGTGTGGTGTGTGTGGTGTGGTGTGTGGTGTGTGTGTGGGTGGGTGTGTGTGCGTGGTGTGTGTGTGTGTGCGTGGTGTGCTGTGGTGTGTGTGTGGTGGTGCGTGCGTGCGTGCGTGCGTGCGTGCGTGCGTGCGTGCGTGCGTGCGTGCGTGCGTGCGTGCGTGCGTGCGTGCGTGTGTGTGTGGTGCGTGTGTGTGCGCTGAAAATCACCTTGCTTGCTCGTTGGATATACCGTTCTGCATGTCTTAATTATGTCTCACTTTGACTGAGGCGCCAGAAGTTGAAAGTATGCAGCGGAGAAGAGACGGGAAAACGAAAGCATTAATGAGGAACTGGACCACGCGCAACACTGTCAAACAGCAACCCACACCTCTCGCTGATCGCCATCACTGAAGCTGCACTCTTACCTTCTGATGACGCTGATCGCCATCACTGAAGCTGCACTCTTACCTTCTGATGACGCTGATCGCCATCACTGAAGCTGCACTCTTACCTTCTGATGACGCTGATCGCCATCACTGAAGCTGCACTCTTACCTTCTGATGACGCTGATCGCCATCACTGAAGCTGCACTCTTACCTTCTGATGACGCTGACCGCCATCACTGAAGCTGCACTCTTACCTTCTGATGACGCTGATCGCCATCACTGAAGCTGCACTCTTACCTTCTGATGACGCTGATCGCCATCACTGAAGCTGCACTCTTACCTTCTGATGACGCTGATCGCCATCACTGAAGCTGCACTCTTACCTTCTGATGACGCTGACCGCCATCACTGAAGCTGCACTCTTACCTTCTGATGACGCTGACCGCCATCACTGAAGCTGCACTCTTACCTTCTGATGACGCTGATCGCCATCACTGAAGCTGCACTCTTACCTTCTGATGACGCTGATCGCCATCACTGAAGCTGCACTCTTACCTTCTGATGACGCTGACCGCCATCACTGAAGCTGCACTCTTACCTTCTGATGACGCTGATCGCCATCACTGAAGCTGCACTCTTACCTTCTGATGACGCTGATCGCCATCACTGAAGCTGCACTCTTACCTTCTGATGACGCTGATCGCCATCACTGAAGCTGCACTCTTACCTTCTGATGCGCTGATCGCATCACTGAGCTGCTCTTACTTCTGATGCGTGCGTCCTGAAGCTGCACTCTTACCTTCTGATGACGCTGTCGATCACTGAGCTGCATCTTACCTTCTGTGCGCTGTCGTCTGAGCTGCATCTTCTTCTGTGACGCTGATCGCCTACTGAACTGCACTCACCTTCTGTGCGCTGCGTCCTGAAGCTGTTTTACCTTCTGATGACGCTGACGCCATCACTGAAGCTGCACTCTTACCTTCTGATGACGCTGATCGCCATCACTGAAGTATCACTTTGATGACGCTGACGCCATCACTGAAGCTGCACTCTTACCTTCTGATGACGCTGACCGCCATCACTGAAGCTGCACTCTTACCTTCTGATGACGCTGATCGCCATCACTGAAGCTGCACTCTTACCTTCTGATGACGCTGATCGCCATCACTGAAGCTGCACTCTTACCTTCTGATGACGCTGATCGCCATCACTGAAGCTGCACTCTTACCTTCTGATGACGCTGATCGCCATCACTGAAGCTGCACTCTTACCTTCTGATGACGCTGATCGCCATCACTGAAGCTGCACTCTTACCTTCTGATGACGCTGATCGCCATCACTGAAGCTGCACTCTTACCTTCTGATGACGCTGATCGCCATCACTGAAGCTGCACTCTTACCTTCTGATGACGCTGATCGCCATCACTGAAGCTGCACTCTTACCTTCTGATGACGCTGATCGCCATCACTGAAGCTGCACTCTTACCTTCTGATGACGCTGATCGCCATCACTGAAGCTGCACTCTTACCTTCTGATGACGCTGATCGCCATCACTGAAGCTGCACTCTTACCTTCTGATGACGCTGATCGCCATCACTGAAGCTGCACTCTTACCTTCTGATGACGCTGATCGCCATCACTGAAGCTGATCGCCATCACTGAAGCTGATCGCCATCACTGAAGCTGATCGCCATCACTGAAGCTGATCGCCATCACTGAAGCTGATCGCCATCACTGAAGCTGATCGCCATCACTGAAGCTGCACTCTTACCTTCTGATGACGAGGACGAGGACGATGAGGACGACTTCAGCGCTCTGGGCGACAACCATCGCTTCCACTCTTCCTCCTTTGAACAAGAACGCCTCGCCACGTCTTGTTGCAGCTGTCGCTGGTGGTAGTGGTTGCGGTGGGCAGTATGCTGCTGACGCCGTTGTAGTTGTTGCTCCTCTTCTTTTTCTTCTTGCTCTGCTTCCTGGCGCGACTGTTGACGTTGGTGTTGATGGTAGTGGTGGTGGGCTGTGGACAACGAAAAATGGACGTTGTCGTGCTGTTCCTGGTGACGTTGACGTTGCTGCAACGTCTGGTGCTGGACTTTGGACAACGGCAGCTGTAATTTGTCGTGCTGTCCCTGATGATGTTGACATTGCTGCTGCAACTGAGGCTGCTGTTGATGACCTTGTTGGTCCGTAGACAACGGAAGTTGCAACCTGCGGTATTTTTCCTTCTGACGTTGATGTTGCTTTCGATGCTGCTGTTGTTGCTGTCGGTGTTGATGTTGGCGTTGGTGCTGGTCTTCGTACAACGGAAGTTGTAACACTGTGGAGCTGCTCCATGTGACTTAAACGCTGCTGCAGCTGTTGAAGTTGTTGCTGGCGGTGGTGGCGATGCTGGCGATGGTGCTGGCCCTTGGACAACGGGTGCTGCAATGTGTGGAGCTGTTCTTTGTGGTGAAGCTGCTGATGCTGCAGCAAGTTCTGCAGACGCTGTCGCTGAATGCTGGAACTAACGCCACTTTGAAACGTGAAGTTCTGTACACGCTCAGTGATGCACGCTCGAGTCACAGCACGATGCGACAGGAGGCCGGACTCGAACTCAGAACCCCCCGTGTGGGTGGAAGGCAGCGCGATACTGACTCCTGCACTGTCAGATGGGGAGGGAGACGCCCCCGTGGTCAACGCCTGGTCAGGAACACTGCGTGGTGGAAAAGCGGACTCTGTCGCTGTCGCTGCTCCCCGAGGAACGTTACTACAAGAAGCAAAGTAAGACGTGTTTTCCCACCCGCCACGAGAACAGCTGCTGGATGCAAAGGGATCGTCTGTCGTGTTCTCTGTCCCACGAAGACCGCTGATGGGGCTGTCCGTCGTGTTCTCTGTCCCACAAAGAATGTTAATGGGTGCGAAGGGATCATTCATTGCGTTCTCTGTTCCACGAAGAACGCTGGTAGTCTCAAAGGAATCATCTCTCGGGGACACTGTTCCCCGGAGAACATTGCCAGACGGAAAAGGATCGTCTATCGTGTTCTCTGTCCCAAGAAGAACGCTGATGGCATCGTCCGTTGTGTTCTCTGTCCCAAGAAGAACGCTGATGGAATCGTCCGTCGCCTTCTCTGTCCCACGAAGAACGCCGATAGACGCAAAGGGATCATCCATCGTGTTCTCTGTGCCACGAAGAACGCTGATGGAATCGTCCGTCGCCTTCTCTGTCCCTCGAAGAACGCCGATAGACGCAAAGGGATCATCCATCGTGTTCTCTGTCCCAGGAAGAACGGTGACAGATGCAAAAGGATCACCTCCAGGGGATACTATTCCCCGAAGAACGCCGCACGCAGAGGGAACATCTGCTGTAGTCTGCTGCATCGCGGTGAACTTTGAAGTTTGGAAATGGAGATGTCTCTGGGTTGGAAGACTTCCTAGGTATGACCGGAATTTCTGATAAAACTGGAGAAACTCTAACGTCCTCTGCCTTTTGGCTCATGCCACCGGTTGCTGAACTTTGAGAACCTCCGGTGTTCACAGTGCATGCAGATCCTCCAGTGTTGACAGTTGACGGAAAGCCTCCAGTGTTCGCAGTCCTTTGCAGAGCACCACCTGTTGAACACGGAGATTCTACAGTGTCCAACGCCTGTTGCGGAACAACGCTCAAAAAGTCCGAAGCGTGTGGCAGATCTGGCTCGCAAACCGGTGATTCCCCAGACCCCAGACCGCTGTTGACGTCCCAGAGCTGATGTGTCTTCCGAGGTGGATCCACTACGTCGCCCTGGTGGGGACGGACCGGAACCCGTGACTCTTGTCCTGCATGTCGTTCTTGGCAAGCTTCTTGCTGCAGCTGATGCAGCCTCTGCTGCCGGTTGATTCGGGGCTGTTGCTGTTTCATTTGGGACTGTGGCTGATTGGTTTGGGACTGTGGCTGTGGCTGATTCATTTGGGACTGTGGCTGATTGGTTTGGGACTGTGGCTGTTTGATCTGGGACTGTGGCTGATTCATTTGGAACTGTGGCTGATTCATTTGGAACTGTGGCTGATTCATTTGGGACTTTGGCTGCTGGTGCTGCTGCGGTTGGAGTTCTTGATGTTGCTGTTGGCGTGACTCCTGCTGTGGCTGCAGGTGAAACAGTTGCAGTTGTTGTTGGTTTTGAACCTGTTGTTGTTTCTGCGGAGGCTGCAGCGGCTGATGCTGTTGCTGCTGCTGCCGTCGCTGCTGTTCCTGCGGTTGTTGCTGTCGCTGCTCCTGTTGCTGTTGCTTCTGCTTCTGCTGCTGCTGTCGCTGTCGCTGCTGTCCCTGCTGTTGTTGCTGTCGCTGCTCCTGTTGCAGTTGCTTC
>JABMCL010003533.1:202500-205000 GCA_018857735.1 Alviniconcha marisindica | reverse complement strand
CATTAACTATCCCATATCCACCTTTTGAAAAGAGAAATCCAAGCGGCCGGCGCCGCATAGAAAGTCACAACTGAAGCATAATAGCATCAGAATAATGGACATGATGATTGTCACTACTCGTAATACCAAAAGAATGCAAATGATGAATGTCGCTACTCCTAATACCAAAAGAATGCGAATGATGAATGTCGCTACTCCTAATACCAAAAGAATGCAAATGGTGATTGTCGCTACTCCTAATACCAAAAGAATGCAAAGGATGATTGTTGCTACTCCTAATACCAAAAGAATGCAAATGGTGATTGTCGCTACTCCTAATGCCAGAAGAATGAATATGATTGTCGCTACTACTAATGCCCAAAGAATGAATGATTGTCGCTACTCCTAATGCCAGAAGAATGAATATGATTGTCGTTACTCCTAATGCCAGAAGAATGAATATGATTGTCGTTACTCCTAATGCCCAAAGAATGAATATGATTGTCGCTACTCCTCATGCCAAAGAATGAATATGATTGTCGCTACTCCTAATGCCAGAAGAATGAATATGATTGTCGTTACTCCTAATGCCTGAAGAATGAATATGATTGTCGCTACTCCTCATGCCAAAAGAATGAATATGATTGTCGTTACTCCTAATGCCGGAAGAATGAATATGATTGTCGCTACTCCTAATGCCAGAAGAATGAATATGATTGTCGTTACTCCTAATGCCCAAAGAATGAATATGATTGTCTTTACTCCTAATGCCGGAAGAATGAATATGATTGTCGCTACTCCTCATGCCAGAAGAATGAATATGATTGTCGTTACTCCTAATGCCGGAAGAATGAATATGATTGTCGCTACTCCTAATGCCCAAAGAATGAATATGATTGTCGTTACTCCTAATGCCAGAAGAATGAATATGTTTGTCGTTACTCCTAATGCCGGAAGAATGAATATGATTGTCGCTACTCCTCATGCCAAAAGAATGAATATGATTGTCGCTACTCCTAATGCCAGAAGAATGAATATGATTGTCGTTACTCCTAATGCCTGAAGAATGAATATGATTGTCGCTACTCCTCATACCAGAAGAATGAATATGATTGTCGCTACTCCTCATGCCAGAAGAATGAATATGATTGTCGTTACTCCTAATGCCAGAAGAATGAATATGATTGTCGCTACTCCTAATGCCAGAAGAATGAATATGATTGTCGTTACTCCTAATGCCCAAAGAATGAATATGATTGTCGCTACTCCTCATGCCAGAAGAATGAATATGATTGTCGCTACTCCTCATGCCAGAAGAATGAATATGATTGTCGCTACTCCTCATGTCAGAAGAATGAATATGATTGTCGCTACTCCTCATGCCAGAAGAATGAATATGATTGTCGTTACTCCTAATGCCTGAAGAATGAATATGATTGTCGCTACTCCTCATGCCAGAAGAATGAATATGATTGTCGCTACTCCTCATGCCAGAAGAAGACGACGATAAAGAAGACAGCGCTGTTCCTGTGTGCGTCAACCCGAAAGTTCAGAAGAGCTCCAGTGCGGCGGTAGAGCTGTTTACAATCTTGTGGACAGTGAAATGCTTGACAGCTAGGCGATTTCTTCCTTCTGCCATAGCTGATTCTGGTAAAGTTCAGAAGAGCTCCAGTGCGGCGGTAGAGCTGTTTACAATCTTGTGGACAGTGAAATGCTTGACAGCTAGGCGATTTCTTCCTTCTGCCATAGCTGATTCTGGTAAGCACAAGACTTGGCACGGAATATACACAATTGGGAAACAAGAATGACTGCTAGCATTCTTCCAACCAATCGACACGAAAACAACACAGCTCAACCAAAAACAGATTGTGCCTTAGCTCTCCATCTCATTTTTATTTATTTATCGTTTTTCACCCTGTAACTGTTGTTTTAAGTGTCGTTTTGTAGCTTGATAAAGGGGATTACCCCGAAAATTCCCATGTTGTGTTTTGTCCTGATAAATAGCGTTCTTTTCAACCGTTTATGCGTTTGGATCTTGACACGGAATGGATTGGAGTGTTTCCTATGCATATAATGTAAATGAAACCATGTAATGTAAATGAAACCTTCAGAGCTAGCTTCACTCACCACGGTTTTAGGTGATTCTTGTTAACACGGAACTTGGCACGGAGTGGATCGCTGTCTTTCCTGTGCATATAATGTAAATGAAACCTTCAGAGCTAGCTTCACTCACCACGGTTTTAGGTGATTCTTATTAACACGGAACTTGGCACGGAGTGGATTGCTGTCTCTTCTGTGCAGATAATATAAATTAAACCATATAATGTAAATCAAATAGTCAGAACTAGCTTCACTCACCACGGTTCGAGGCGCTGGCCGTTAGCTCTTCAGGTGCAGGTGTGCTGGACACACAGAAACTTCTTGGTGAGGGTGAGGGTGTGGGTGTGTGGGACAACCGTGGGTTTGTGAGGATGGGTGGCTGGGACAGACAAGGTTTTGTGGAGGTGGGTGCCGTAGACAA
>JABMCL010003533.1:180000-182500 GCA_018857735.1 Alviniconcha marisindica | reverse complement strand
CTCTCTGTCCATTCATCCATTGCCCTCTCTATCCGTTCTTCCATTGCCCTCTCTATCCATTCATACATTGCCCTTTCTGTCCATTCATCTCTCTATCCATTCATCAATTGCCCTCTCTGTCCATTCACCCATTGCCCTTTCTGTCCATTCAACCATTGATCTCTCTATCCATTGCCCTCTCTATCCATTCATCAATTGCCCTCTCCTATCTCTTATCCAGCCCTTCTTCCATTCATCATTCCCCTCTCTGTCCATTCATCCATTGCCCTTTCTGTCCATTCATCTCTCTATCCATTGCCCTCTCTATCCATTCATAAATTGCCCTTTCTGTCCATTCATCTCTCTATCCATTGCCCTCTCTATCCATTCATCAATTGCCCTCTCTGTCCATTCACCCATTGCCCTCTCTGTCCATTCATCCATTGCCCTCTCTATGCGTTCTTCCATTGCCCTCTCTATCAATTCATACATTGCCCTCTCTATCCATTCATACATTGCCCTTTCTGTCCAGCAAAACTTGCTTATTCTCCACTGAGGCATTTCACAAATGCCGAACTGTAAACCACTGTGCTTTTCGTATGTCAGTAAGGTCCATGAACCAGCAGTTATTCTTCGTTTTTTATATTTATATTTTGTTGGCAAGTTTCATTCACTGGCATTAAAGAACCATCTACTCACTGAACGAGTGGGCCTGGTTTGATCTTGGCTGATCTTTTGAGAGAGAGAGAGAGAGAGAGAGAGAGAGAGAGAGAGAGAGAGAGAGAGAGAGAGAGAGAGAGAGAGAGAGAGAGAGAGATTGACAGACAGACAGACAGACAGACAGACAGAGACAGTGACAGACACAAAGACAGAGAGACAGAGAGAGAGAGACAGAAACAGACAGACAGAAACAGAGACAGACAGAGACAGACAGACAGACATAGACAGACAAAGAGAGACAGAGACACAGACAGACAGAGACAGAGACAAAGACAGACAGACAGATATATACACAGAGAGACAGAGACAGACAGTTAGACGGACAGAGAGACAGAGTGACAGGGAGAGAGAAATGAGCTCTAACGACGTCCATTTCCATTTACTTTTTAGACATGGACAACAAACTAGAGAGACAAACTATAAGAGAAGAGCCGGTGACGTCACGCATCGACGCCACAGATGACGTCTACTACACCTCCGTGAAGAACGAACCACCGGCAAGGGAGACCACTGTCAACAACACCAGCGTACAGCAGACGACAGAAGTGAAACAGAAAGAGAATCCTGCTCCAAGCAAATGTTCCGAGATTGACTACGAGAATGTAACAATCAAGTCAAAGACGAAGGAAGGCTATGAAAATCTGGACACTGTTAATGAATACGATCATCTGAACGACTCACGTCGTGCCCAGAAACACACGCCTGACTCGGACAATACTTATGACAGAGCCACAAACTAAACGAACAATACTGCACAGGAATTATTGGATAATACTGAATTCAGTGCCCTAATGAACTAAACGCATGCACACGATCGACTCAGACAAAGTACTTGCTACTGGATCACAGTTAAAGTGGCAACAGAACATTTTCTCAAATAACACTTAGTACTGAGACAAATAACCCGGCAACAGACAAAATTTATTAGCACTGCGTCACAACTAACCAAGCACAATCCTAACTCAGACAACACTTGGTAATGAGTCGAATAACCCGGCAACACAGCTATAACTCAGACAATATTCATTTACACAGCGTCACAAATAACCCAACACAATCCTAACTCAGACAACACTTGGTAATGAGTCGAATAACCCGGCAACACAGCTATAACTCAGACAACATTGATTTACACTGCGTCACAAATAACCCAACACAATCCTAACTCAGACAACACTTGGTAATGAGTCGAATAACCCGGCAACGCAACCATAACCCAGACAACATTGATTTACACTGCGTCACAAATAACCAAACACAAGCCTAAATCAGACAACACTTGGTAAAGAGTCGAATAACCCGGCAACACAACCCTAACCCAGACAACACTTACAACTGAGTCATAATTAACCAAACACAACCCTAACTCGACAACACTTAGTGCTGAGTCACAATTAAGCAAACACTCAGACAACACATGGTACCGAGTCGAAAAGACAACGTTTAGTTCTGAGTCAGAAATAACAAAAACCTTATCAGTCAACATACTAAACACACGCCTGACTTAGACAACTTAAATTCTATTCGAACATTTGTACTTTTTTGTGCTTTTCATCTCGCTTTGACTTTTTCACAAAGGCAGATTTACAGTATCTGATCTCTAATTTTACTCAGACGATTCTTGTCTTTAACTTGCCATGGACTCAAAGTATGGAAGTGATTTTTTTCTGCTTAAGATGCTTGCTATTTCATCGTGCTATTAAAAAAAAAATCAATATACAATAGTGCGCTTATACTGACAGGCAGCTGATAAAAAAACGTATGTTTTTGTTGTTATTTCACTGAATGGTGTTTTACTCTT
>JABMCL010003533.1:142500-162500 GCA_018857735.1 Alviniconcha marisindica | reverse complement strand
GCGAAATAACGTTTTTGATTTATCTACGTTGTTTTCCTGTCCAGTGCTTGGAAGTGCTTCGTTTTTCATCTAATTTTTCATCCTTTTTCACCGTTTAACTGTTAAGTGTAGTTTTGTGGCTTGACAAAGGGTATTACCCCGAAAATTTGCAGCTTGTGTTTTTGTCATAATAAATAGCATTCTTTTGAACCTGTTAATATTACGTGTTTGGATCTTTAGATCACACACTAGCCAGTAAGTTGAATAACTGCGATACACACTTAACATCCACGAACTACATGTATGTACATATAGCACTTCCCAACAGGCTATGCGATTTGCTCAAGTAAACGAACAGAATAATTATTCGAGTCGCTTCCCCACAAATCGCCCCTTGCATGCAAAGGCAAGTCATGGATGAAGGAACGGACATGACACGTTGGATGCTGATGATTATTTTGTGTTTTGACGTTGCAGTCAAGAAGGTGGGCAGTAGTGTGCTGACGCCATCAAAACAGAAGACGTGGGAACCGGATATGTCGCTCTACTGAAGACTGCTGGGAAAACATCTGGCAAGAAGAAAGACTGATCTGGAGGTCGACATCGTGTACTGAAAGATTTAAAGTCCGGCTGTCACCTTAATGCCCTCGGTACTGCCGACAGCTATACAACTATACAACTTTGGTGCGCGCTTCTTCGTTAGCTGAAAAAAGAAGAGAAGTAAAGAAAGAGAATGTATTTTGTTGTTGCGAGCAGATGCCGGGATCCGATCCTTTCAGTCTTTCTTCCTTTTTCTTCCTTTTTTTCAATTTTTAACAAGCAACTTTTAGGAATTATTATAGTCCTACACGAATAACCAAATGTGGTCAACACTGCCTTATTACTATAATTATTAGCTATTGTATGGAGCAGGTTCCTGTCTATAACGCTTTGTGACTGAGACGATTTGTTCCGCCTTGGATGAAAGGACGGAGAACGCATGGCGACCATGACTGAGAAAAGGCGGGGATGGACTTTGAGATTTAGCCGGTCAAACTGAGTGTTTGGTTTCAACATTTTCCCTGCTAAGACAACAAGAACAACAAAACCCAATCAAATCAATGCACCGTTATTGCAGTTTCCCTCCGGTTGATCACGGAGAACAGTCAGGGGGTCATGACGATTTATGGCCTACACAATAGGCGAAATAGGAACGGAGGTGTTTGCCGCGAAGGATGCACAGTGCAAAGCGTCATCCTAAGGGCAGGGCACGGGTTGACACGAGTATCCCGTTGAACTTCCCGGCTCTCGGTGCAGCCGGAAGGCTGAGCATAATCAGTACTGGCTCTATTCATGTCGTAGTCTTAGCGCCCTGCCACATATCTCCCCCCCTCCCCCCACCGACCCCTTTCTTTCACACCAGTTACATTCCTTCTGTGCGCCCACGCGCGCGCGCGTGTGTGTAGCATATCCATGTGCGGAGATAGTATACATGTGTGTAGCGTGAGCGTGCGTTCGTGCGAGCGTTTGTGTGTGTGTGCGTGATCGTGTGTGTATGTGTGTGTGTGTGTGTGTGTGTGTGTGTGAGAGAGAGAGAGAGAGAGAGAGAGAGAGAGAGAGAGAGAGAGAGAGAGAGAGAGAGAGAGAGAGAGAGAGAGAGAGACAGAGACAGAGCAGAGAGACAGAGAGAGAGAGAGAGAGAGAGAGAGAGAGAGAGTGGGGTGTGTGTGTGTGTGTGTGTGTGTGTGTGAGAGAGAGAGAGAGAGAGAGAGAGAGAGAGAGAGAGAGAGAGAGAGAGAGAGAGAGAGAGAGAGAGACAGACAGACAGACAGACAGACAGACAGACAGACAGACAGAGACAGAGAAGACAGACACAGAAACAGAAAGACTGAGAAAAAGAAGCTGAAAGAGTGTGTGTGACAAAGAGACAGACCGATTAGCGATACAGTTGCTGCAAATAACGTTTTAACTTTAGTACTGTGTGCATGTCGCCATTTTGGTCATTCTTGTGGTGATTATTTCTGCTGCACTTTTCATTCCCTTAAAGCGAAAAAGCCTCACGGATTTTTTTGATTGAAATGGAATATTTAAAAAAATAAAAAATAAAAAATAAATATATATATATAAAAAGAAAGAAATTAAATCAATTTCAATCGATTTGTTGTGTAGTCTGTTAAAAGTCGATGTTCGAAAGTCGGAAAAACCTACTGCCGTGAGCATTGACATTTTCACCTGTAGTCCAGGGTCCAACAAGGCAGACACAAGTGTACAGTACATTACGTCAGAAGCGAACCATTTCCTGCACTTAGTATTATTGTTGTTAGTGAGTGAACCACCATAGCTGTGCTGTGAGCTCAAATTGTAAGCAAACATTTATTTTTATTTTTATTAAAACAAGTCTTTTTGTTTCATAAATATCGAGAGATTAACCACCACAGGAAGCCCGCAAAAGAAAAAAATCACTTGCACATTTTCGACTTTTTCCATGCCAACATGTGTCTTTGCTTGGGGTCCACTTTAACTTGCAGCTTAACAATTTAATGATCATTAAATACAATTATTGTCCTGTATGTCATGCATAGCAGCACCAAACACACTGAAACAGACCGCTTAGTTCTGTATTTAACTTTGGTGGCAATTCAGTTCCAACAAAAGGGAAAAGAGTTCCTGTATGAAATGAAATTAACTTGATTTTCCTAAAAACTACCCCCCCCCACCCCCCCCAAGTGAAGGGGAAAAAATCAAAACTGTTAGCACATAACAATTTTTCTGCCAGACTAATTTGTTTTGCCAAATAAAATAAAAATTAATCGGATTTTTGAGTAAGAACTAAACTTATGAAAACCTGCTGTGCATGTTCAATTGTAACAATGTGTGGTGCCTCTTGAAATCACGGACTAAAAATGTCTTGTACCAACTTCTCTGAAAGAAATTTTACCTTAATTATTACTATTATATGCATCTAGATTTTTGAGAAAAAAAATAAAAAGAGGTTTCAATAAAAACATATCTGTTTTAGTACATGTTTTGACACGATTGATCTATGTGCATGCATGCGTGCGTGCTTGCGTTTGTGTGTGTGTGCATTCATGGGTTGCATGCATGCATGTGTGTGTTCCTGCATATGTAAACTTTCAGGATACTCAAAATGGAAAATAAAGAAGCAATTTTTCATGAATTTAAAAGCATTTTGATCGGGAACTGTTTTGTTAAATATCAGAAAAACACAGGAACAAAGTCTGATTTGTAGAACTGTGCATAATTATATTAAGCCTGTCATTACAGATGATGTAGGCCCCAAGTACAGCCAACAGGTGACATGTGAAAATGGAACTGCTTTCTGTCATACATTTCAGCAATTCAGACACACTTATTCCTCCTTTCCTTTCTCCTTTGCATTTTTTTCTTTTTTCTTCTGCTGTTGAGCTTCCCCTTCATATTCTCCACACACTGGTACTGCTCTGTGCTGCTACAAATCATTTTGAAGTCCCCCTTTGCTTGTTTGTTTGGTTTATAAACTTGTTTTCCCATCGCAGCAGAAAATTAGCCTTGCAAAATCCAGGACAAATTCCGCCAATGGCAGGGTGCATGTGGGGGTGCCCGAAACTGAAAATCCGGCCAGTTGAGTTGGATTCTGGACCCATATGGTGGAAAACAACAACAATTACTATTTAAACATACAAACAAAATCGAAATCCCAATCAGCTCAAGGGAAAGAAGCGAGGCAAGACTGGCCAGAGTTCTGTCCCTTATTTAGGCAGTACTTTTTGCCATCGGCATTGTTCATGTCAAATCTACCAAGACACTTTGGTAGGGAGGAGGAGGAACAAAAACTAAAAATTCTTTAGGCACAGGCCTAACCCACATTCACCTCTGTGAACATCCTGAATGAATGGGCAAGGACAACACAACCCTGGGGCTGCTGGCTTGAGGCTACTCCGAAACAGAGAAGAAAAAAATGGAAGCAAGTAAGTAAATTGGTGTTTTACGCCATCGACCAGTGCAGTTATATCAGGGTGAAAGAAAATGGGGCAGATAAGAGTTTACGTGAGAAATCACAAATAATTTTGACACAAATTTGTAAATACGTTTTTAAAAATATTTTTTTAATCAACTAATCAAGCAGTGACAACAAACGCTTGAACACTTCATTCATGCAAACAAATAATGTATATATTCACTCAAACCAAACACTTTTCCTCTCAGGGACCGAGAAGCTGGAGAATCAAAATAACTTTGCCAGAAAAAGAAAAAGAAAAAAAAAAAGGCAAGGGGGAAAAAAATGGCAAGGGAAAAAAAAGAAAAAAAAAGCACAAATGACTGAGATTGAACAGGCACAGAAGGAACTGACACAGTGTCGAAAATGCTGCGTGTGCAAATCACACACCCAGCGTGCCACCTCAGAAGAAGACCAATGTCACTTTGCTCACAGCGTGACTGAGCCTTCGAAAAAAGAGTGTCAAGTTCACCTTCACCTAAGTTACAAGCTTGACAGCAATGTGTTGTAATCTAATGTTCTTCCAAACTGCAAACACCAGATGCTAATGTTACGAGAAAAAGAAAAAAAAAGGAGAAAAAAGAAGAAGAAAAAGAAAAAGATAAAAAAAAAGGGAGAAAAAAAAAGAGGTGGTGTGGGGGGTGGGGGTGGAATACGAAAGGAGAACAATCGGTCAGTGTTCCATTTCTGCAGCAAAAAGCACAGATGTTGGGCAACAAGGGAAAGGGCTGGGAGAGGGGAAAATACAAAGACCAGCCGGCCAGCGTTTGGTTCCTGCAGCTGAGCACGGATGTTGGGTGTTGCAGAGAAAGTATCAGAGCTCAGTGATGCGCACAGCAACCACAGACCTGCTGTCCTCTCTCACCTCTGCCGCTGCCAGTCTCATCACAGCCTGCGAACCCCTCAACATCTTGCCAGTTTCCCATCAAACCCCTGGCTGCTTGGACCGGGGCCAACTATGAAGCAACCAACTGGAATCTGCCGTGGTGTAACCAATGTAGACCAGCCATGATGTAACTGGTTGGGGCCATCCACAATGTAACCAACTGGTGCCAGCCATGTTGTAACCAATTGCCCATCTAACAGTGTAACCAGCTGGGACCAGCTATGATGTAGCCAACTGGGACCAGCTATGATGTTACCAACTGGGGCCAGCTATGGTGTAACCAACTGGGGCCAGCCATGATGTAACCAACTGGGGCCAGCTATGATGTAAGCAACTGGGAGGGAGGAGGAGGGCAGGGGGATATGGGGGTGGGGGGTGAGAGAGGACAGTCATTACTTTCCCAATCCAAACCACTTTTCCACTTTTGATATAAAAGTCTATATTTTTTCTACTTTTGTTTCAGATTGTGCAATTTTTTTCTCTCCCCATTTCCCTTGCAGCTGGTAGGCTGCAGACGTTCACTTGTTACTCAGGAGTTTCTTTGTCGTCTCCACAGCTTTCTTTCCATACTCTGGTGCTTCCGCAATTGTATTGAAGGTGGTAGTCACGCCTGAAAAAGACAGAGACAAACAGACGTCATAATCCAAAATACCAGTCTTGATGGAAAATAACACATCTATGACAAAAACAACAACAACAAAAACAGTTGCTGTCGGAAGTACCACATACAGTTTTGTACATTTCTCTGTTCAAAAATGACCTCTGACACTCATCAGCTGGCAGAATTCTGATTAGTGACAGAAACATCTAATGTCGAACAAGCAAAATTCACTGACAAAAAGGTCTTTGTCTTCTGTGTATTATAATCATCTCCTCACAAACAACCCATCTCTTGTGCCTACAGAAACCACCAAACAACGTTGTGTAGCTCTTGTTTGAGTGTATCTCTACCAATCTTCTGTGTACCTGCTGAGCTGTAGAAATCATTAAAACAATATATCCTCGTTCTACTGTTCACCAAATCAGCAAGGGAGATGGTTACAATTATGTTAAACAAGAGACAGAGTATTATTAGTATTATAGTATTTTTCACTTAATCTGACATCTTAGTGATGGATAATATTAACAACTATGTATCTCAATGCCTCTTTAATTTATAATTGTAACAACAATGTCCTGTATCACCTCTTTAATTGCAACAACCGCCTGTGTACGTGGGAATCATTACTAGCTAGTTAAAAACTGGACTGTAAAGTCCTGTTTGAACTGCGTTGTCTCAGAAATCAGTAAGAACATGTCCTCTATCAACCTGTTGCTTTAGCAATAACTTACTGTATCTATTTCCAGCACCTGTGCAATTCACAACCACCTCTGTGCCTGTGGGAATCACTAGCTAGCTGGTAACTGTGTTGTGAAGTTGTGTCCACCAAGCAGGGTTATCCCAGACATCAGTACGAACATGTCGTATCAACCTCTTGCTTCAGCAATAAGTGGATAACTTACTGTTGCACCTGTGCAACTCACAATCAACAATGTCTATTTCCTGTTCCGCTCAGTTCTAATCAGGTGCTGTGCTTATTTCTCAAAAGTATCCCTTTATAAAACTGGAACATATTATGTCACTATCATCAGCAGTCCAAACAGCTGAGTGGTCTTCCACAATAACCTGGAGGGGAAAAAAAGTATGGATAGACAGTACCAAACACACAGTGACACACATGCACTGTATATGTGTGCACACACACATGACACACACACACACACACATGGCTTTTATTTTGGATGATGTAGCCCCTACTGAACTGTCAGATCTTCAAGTGTGCTCTCACTTAAGACAGCTCTGACTCAAGAACTCCACACATTGCACACATTAAGACCAAAACATTTTAACATCGCAGAAAGTGGGTTTGGGTGGCAAATCAGAAATATTGCCCAATCTGGTTATATTATATATATAATCTATAGTAGAACTCTCGAAGTTTCAGTCTATGGTAATGGTTAGAGTTAGGTCGGTCACTCCTGATCATGTGCTCTTGTTTTGTGTTGTGTGTGTGTGTGTGTGTGTGTGTGTGTGTGTGTGTGTGTGTGTGTGTGTGTGTGTGCTTGCATGCATGCATGTGTGTGTCTGTGTTTTTCACGTCTTTTCTTTTGGTGAAAAAAGAAAATTAAGAGTGAGTGAAGTGTTGCTTAATGTCCTCAGATGTCAGTTGACATATTAGAGACAAGTTGTGACCAATGCCGAAGCACGGTTCAATAATTGTTTACGTCCACGGAAACCAGAAGGCTCGTTAGGACGGACAGCCCAGGACGGTCACCTCGACTCTCACACAGCTCCTGAACTATGGAAAATTAAGACAGATTCTATAGTATTAGTAGCCACACTAGGAAAAAAGAACACACATTTCTTTTTTGTTTTTGTTTTGAAAGACAGACAGACGGTGAGATGGCAAATAGTATGCTGCTTAAAATTATTTTGTGTTTATTTCTTTTCATACCTTTGTTCCAAAATGACACCACTGAGTTATTCACTTCCCGCGTCGATGGAATCTAAAAAAACAAAAAACAAAAAACAAGTAGAAAGAACAAATAACTCATCCTGATGAAGAAGACCACAATGAAAATTGTATCCAGCTGTGTCACATCTGACACAAACCAATAATTTTGATAATGTGACGGATGAGCCATTTCAAATATAAGATATGCACAAGGGGAAAAACAGAAAAAAATGAAAATATAAACTAATGGCTTCACTATGTTTGGACTGCCACTTGTGAAGAGTGTGAGGGTTTCACCCAAGCTGTAAGCCCCACCTCCAATATTTATCATCTCACAAACTTGGAGCCCAACCATGGCAAGGTAATGTGTTGACAGGTGGAATGCATGACAGTTTGATTTTGAGTCTGATTCCAGCATTTCAATTTGATTCTACTAAACTGTCAAAACTTATGCTATTTATGCTACACTGGACTCTTGCGACACTGGTGACTTTCATGAGCGATCACATAAAATCAGCGTAGTGTATTTCGTGGATGGTACCTTGGAGATGTATTCTGACGCTGTTGGGGCGACGGAGGTCCGGACAGTGTCCAGAACTCTGGAACTCTGGGCTGTGTTGGTGGTCCATACCCCCTGCTGTATGGTGGCATACACAGCGCCCCCACCAATTGCCACCTTCGTCAGGTTCCTACACACATAACAAACAAATCAATCAGCCTCTGGGTTCATGCTCCTGGCTGTATGGGTGGCATACATAATGTCCCTACCAATTGCCATCTAAGTCCTGCATCAGTGAAAAATAGACCGTCATGTTGCATTCTCGGACTGCATCGTGACATCCCCACTGTTCACTGGTTCTATATCTGATGGGTTCTCATTCATAACCACCACCACCCCTCCCCCTTCTTTCCCCTCCCCCCCCCCCCCCCCCCCCTTGCTGTATTATGCCAATTTATGGTGTATGCTTTGTACACCCACCTTTTCCCATCATCACAAAAAACTACATCATGTTGGTGTATACCCACTTTGAACTGTATCATGGCAATTGGCATACACTGAGTGTGATGGTGATATAGAGCATCCCCCATGGCAAACACCACTGCTGTGTATATATATATATATATATATATATATATATATATATATATATATATATATATATATATACTCAAATGGCTTAATGAAGGCTGCCACACAATGCCACCTTTGTCCAGGTTTAATATTCTTGCATTTCAACAGTGTAAGAAAAATAACAACCATCATGTTGGCCTATGCCAATGCTGTATTGTGGGGTATACCACTCTCACTGAGAGTCTCAGTCTCATGCCACTCTTCAGCTTCTTAGTTCTTGGGGTTCCTGTATCCAAAGAAAAATAAACATGTTTACCCCACACACCTCTTGCCATACCATGGCCATACCATGGCCTAAACAGCACTCACTGACTCGGAACTGCCAGCTGCCACTTTCACTAGTTTCACTTTCAGCAGATTCCTGCCTTAACTCATTCAAGACGCCACAAAATGGCACGCTCGGCTCCTGTAGACGCACTGTTTTTGCCCGTTTAAAAAAAATCGTACTAAATAAACTACTAGGAATAATACAATACACGTCTACATTTTTAGAAAGCTTGGAATGTGTACTTGTCAGATTAATAATCCATAGCGTCGTATCATATACCTTTCTCTGTCCCAACAGCAAAGCGGGAACTGTCCAAACACAGTAAAAAAAAAAAGTTTTACTCTACTGGTTGCACGGATCCCAATGATGAAAATGAAGATGTTATTATCGCTGTCTCTCAAGTCCGCATCGAGATCTACAGGCACAACTCCTCGCCAGAATCAACAATGTTCTCTTCAGAACCAGTGTCCAAAAAGTCTTCTAGATCTGAGCCCTCATTCAGTACTAATTAAACAGTTTCCCTCGCCGAGTTTCGCATGTTCACTCTGCATGCCGCCATTTTGAAATGTGCAACTTTCGTCAGTTTGACACACGTGTTATACTACAGACGCCAAAACAGACAAAGGAACACTCCACTGGACTAAGGGTATTACCGAAAGTGTCTGAAATTGATGCAGTTAGTGTAATATAATTGCCTCCAGTCAACCTCGAAAGCTGGTAAGACCGTTAAAAATCTTTAATTCTTACTGCGTCTAAAGACGTGGATTGTCGTCAAGCATGCTGCTAAGCTACGCGTCTTATGACGTGGAAAGCCTTGAAAGAGTTAAACAGAAGAACATCATACATGTGGCAAAAGTGGAGATCAAGCCCCCACTCCCCTCCTCATTTTTACTGTAGATGTGGCTATTTCTTGGTTGCAAAATGAAACTCCACAGTGATCTACGCATTGATCTGGCAGCCTAATAACTGACTGTCATTACCGTTATTGCAATGATTACTTCTTTATTGGCTTCCTTCACTGATGTTTTTCATCAGAACAGCCATGAAACAGCCCCGGTTCATTCAAAGCTGTTCCCATGGAAAACAACACATCAGTGAAGGAAGCAAAATACAGCATTGACTGATATTGTCCAAAATGCTGCTGGGTAAAATCCAAAGAGATGGTCAGAAATTCCTTGACCGTTTTAGAAGTTATTTTGGGTCACAAATATCATCACAATCATTAACTGAGGTCCATATCCACTGATTACAGCTGGAATCCGCAACAAAAGGTGAGTTTTTTTTCATAATATGTATCAGGGGTTGCACTGCCTTTTAGAGATTTGCGTCAACCACTGCGAAACATGTATTTTGTGTCAATGGCACGAAAAATGCGGTTTAACCTAGAATTAACGCACATCACAAAGCCAAAATGATGAAGTAACCTGATTGTAGCTCACGGTCTATAACGTGAGCAGATGAAAATACTAAAAAGAATGGACATACATCCTCCGTGGACAAAAAATGTGGTAACGTTCAGTAAATTTGCCGGTCACAGAAGAAGTTTGAATAGATCGGAACATTGTACACAGCATCATTTTCAATGAAGAACTACAGCAGACGATGTCAGTAAACCCAGTTCTCGTCTACCGCAGGATTTAGTAACGAGATGAAGTTGAAGTCGAAACTGCTGCCATTTTCTCTCATTCGTATTCGGTGTCGACGCGTGTTTTGTTTTCAATTTCGTAGTCTTCTACCTTTGAGTAAATTCTGATAATATTACATGCTGACAAAGTAGGCTTGGGTTCCAAATTCCATATCTGGGATTGTGTCCTCCGTCGACTGACCGGAAAATATCACTGATCAGTTTGGCAAAATGTCTGGCCAGTCTGATACGGGAACCAATCTTCTTCCAGATCTATACAGGTTCGTAAGGAATTTGGTTTCAAATTAATCGTTTACTTTTTTCGGAAAAGTATGCAAATTTTATTCACAAACAGGGCGCTACCGACTATAAGGCAATGGATAAGATTTTAGGAAAAGTTTCACCGTCGCCTAACTCAGTCCAAAAATTATGGTAGCTTACGGAGGGGTTACGCATTGATTTCACTGTCCAGATTCCGCCCTTCATTGACTGGACTTGGAACGGCTGAGATGACACTGAGTTTGCAAGTAGATCTAGTGTTGAGTGACACGGCATCCACCAGGGAGGCATAACTTGTTTAATCGGTATTGTCATTTTGCGTACGGCGACGCAACGATGTGGCTAAAATGCGTACGGCACCTGAAAAATGCAATATTTACGCAAAATTTTGCAATGAGCGCCACCCATGTATATTTTTGTCTTTGATTGTCAGTTCGAGTCGGCTCATGTTGCCCTTTGACGTTTAACATAGTTTCACAGTAACAATGTGAACGCTTCCTTATGCTGATTTTGACAAGACAATCGTACTCACGACTGAACGTTCTCAGACTGCTTTTTTTTCCCCGTTCATTTTCCGAGATTTTTAATTGCCGTAGCTTGTTTAACGAGGCCGCTTACCTAGCAGCTCTTCGTCGGCTTCGTTCGCCATTTGCAATCCGTGACGCCGACTCGAAACAATCAAAGACAAAAATATATGAAACAAATCACCTTTTGTTGCGGATTTCGGCTGTAATCGGTAGATACGGACCTCATTTAAATAATGATTGTGATGATATTTGTGACTCAAAATAACTTTTAAAACGGTCCAGGAATATCCGACCGTCTCCTTGGATTTTACCTGCTGCTGCATTTCCCCATGCATTTACTATGAACTATTCCATTTTTCCACTTCAAACGAACGATCACATCTAGTTGAACTTCAACCCAGTCAGGTTTTGCGTTTTACTATTGCAACGAACAAGTGAAGGTCATTCAAAAACAGCGAAAGAGTTCTTCCTCCTAACCAGTTGAACAATACGAATATATTGAGGGCTACTTCAATCACTTCCATACGCTTAATGTGGGCTGTTGACAACAACTGTCATCATGCTATAAGGTAGAACTTCATAACCGTTGCATCACTTACTTGAGAATACTAACGGCAGCCATCTTGACATCGAAAAAACACACAAGGTTAGAGTTCTTTCCCTTGAAAGTCACAGCTGATTGGGAATCCTCAATGGCTCATAGGCGCTTGGTTGGTTTAGTTAAATGCATTTAACGCCAAGTTGTCTCCTCGGAGATCAGGAACTGTGTGAAAGAAGAGGTGGACATCCTGGGCTCCCCTTACCTAATAGTCTGTAGGTAGGGTCTCTTGGGACATAAACCAACATTGAAACCGTATCTCTGAGTCGGGGATGGTGATTTACTGATTGAGAGTGATAATGTTAATTCCTAACTGATGATTCACTTTCACCATTAGTCTTTTTCTGCATTAAGATGCTACATTCATTTCAGTTTAAACAACAATGCAGTATCAAGAGAGTGTTGTCTGACACATACCGGAAGTCCTTGTAATTGTCGTTCAAAAAGCAGTCATGGGCTTACCGTTATTACAGAAACTGAAGCCCCACTCCCTCTGGAGAGAACCCAAAGCTTGGTTCAGTCCATTTTGTGTACCACTATTAGGGTGTGAGTGTTTATAATATATGTAATAAACCCCTGAGGAAGGCCAACTTGTTTTTGGGTTGTTTTTTGTTCGTTTTGTCAGTTACACACACACACACATTTTGTTTCTTCTGTTTTTGGTTCAGCACCTGAAGCCTGGAGTAGGTCAGATTATATATCTTTACATGTTCTGCTTGCTGCCAGGGCTCTAACACTGAATCAGTCTTGTGACTTGGTCATTTGTGAATATATATGTAATTACCATTGTGTGGTTTACTGCCCACAGAGCAATAATCAAGAACTGGGTTCTCATGATTATAAAACTTTGACAGAAATAGAATCACAAGAAGTGTTATTAGATACTGGCTGTACACAACAGTGGTCCAGAGAATTTTACATGCATGTTTTCAATCAAATGGATCCACAGAAACAATCAGTAAACAATCTGTGTTAATTACATTAGTTAATAAGTAATGAGTAAGTATGTGATGTTTTGGGACACACACACACACACACCAAATGAAGTTCAATTTTTTAGTTTTAATCCATGAATTTATTAAACAGAACCTAAATAGCAGAATTATACTGAAACAACAATCCAGCACAAAACAGATGTCAGCATATATATTACATAATATGCAATAACAGCAATGTTAATTTATATAACCTGAGCATTTCAGGCACACTCAGTGACACAGGTGTGCACAAGCATGACATGTAAATGTGTGTATTTGTGTGTTTAGATGCTGAAACAGTTTCAAGATCTAAGGACTGTCTGGTCTTGAATAAAAATTGGTTCTGTTTTATGCCTGTGTACACCTCTGATGCCGAGTGTGCCTGAAATGTAGGGTATATATGCCACTAGGGGGCATCCTTTTTAGAGGATGTACCTCAGGTGGAGTTTATGCACCATGTATTTACGTGCATGCCAGGTAAGTTACTGTAGGCAACTCAGGTCTTTGCTGTACTTGTGTATTTGGAGCACTGATTAACTCCCTTGTGTGCTGATCTTGCAATTCCAATTATCCATAAAAGAAATAGGGGTCCAGATTAACAAGTGGCTTTGTGTATGTGTGTGTGCACATGTATGTTCTAGACGGGGAAGGAAGCTGGGTGTCTGCTAGTACAGGTTTAGCAGTACTATTACTAGTACAGTAATAGTGTGGATGGATGTGTATCTGACCAGTTGCAGTGATTATCTGACTGGTTTTTGCGAACCATTTTTGCCACTTTATAGATGTATGTCACACTGGTTTGAAAAATGACCTGTGTGATCACCTGCCAGAACATCTACATCAGTACATGCCAGCTTTCCAAGCACTCTTGCCCAGCAATAATGCACCAGGATTATAGTGTGAATGGCAAATGGGTCAGAAGACACCAGACTCGTCAACATTCTCCAACCCTTTAAACCCTCACCATGACTCTGACTGTAAAACCTCAAGCAAAGAACATGTCAACCAACCAACAGTGAGAACAAAACAACAACAAAAAAGCCCTGTATATACAGGACTATATCTCTAAGGCAAAGATCATCAATCACATGGTTATCAAAAGCACAATGAAAATACATGATAAAGCATGCGCACTGGCATATGTGCATGCATACTTGTGTGTTTGTGTGTGTGTGTGCATGTGTGTGTATATGTGTGTGTTCCATTCACAATCACACACATTAATTTATTATGTTCAGTGTTCAGTGAAGATTTCACTTCTGCATGATGTCCATGAGGTCAGCCATGATGATGTCACCACAACATCCTGGTGGTGATTTGAGTTTTCACCGCAGCAGGACACCCATGCGGTGAGCGACTTTCAACCTGAGGACACTCTGCAGCTTCCATGATGTGATGTAGGACAGTGCACGGTCATGAGACTGGAACACCAGGCGGTAGCAGCGACTGGTCTTCCCAAGGTCAGCGCTTTCAAACTTGTCGACCAGAGAAACACTGGTCACACAGTCATCAGCAACCTCACGCACAACGTCCAGGAAGTCTGTCTCCTCAAACACACGATCAGCATTTTCCCAGAAGCTGAGGTCATGCACGCAACGGACAGGGTAAAGGCTGAAGGGCTTGTAGGCAGGGAAAAATGAAAGTGGACTGCTGTCCACAGAGAACTGGCTGATGAACCGTTCATCTTCTGACCACAGCAAGCGCACATCAGGCAAGCGCAACGCAAGGCAGGTGATGTTGTCCAGGTACAGCACAGCACCAATCAGGGTCCTGCAGGGTTCCTGGGGAGTTGCTGCCTGTTGACCGCTCTGCGAGGCAGCACAGTCGCTGGCTTCAAACCTGAACACCTCCCCTAATGTAGCAAACTTCGGAGTTCCCTCTGCCTGCAAGGTCAAGGTTACATTGATGTGACTTTTCTCTCCCAGAGTGTAGTTGCTCGGAGAATCTTTCACCTTGACAGTGACAGCAGTTTCTTCGCCCATGACCACCCGAATTGCCGCACACAGCTGGTTAGCAAGGTCGTCCACAGTTTCGTTGTCTGACTTGCTGAGAATGACAGTCTCATGTGACACAGGAAGCTCAAAGGGGCTGATGGGACACTGTCGGAAAACAATGCCGGACATCAAAACTGCCTTTGATGATTTCACTGTCATGTAGTGATCGAGCTGTGCAAGATTTTCCAACAGAGAGCAGCGCAAGTGAAACAATGTGTCTGCAATTGGTAACTGGGGATCGCTATGGGTTTCCTTTTTCTCAGCTGGACTTGCAGAGCTGTTAGGCTGATTGCCTGATCCCTGAGGCAGTGTCACTAGCAGATTCAGCTGTGTCCATATTATCACCATCTTCATGACCTGAGTCAACAACTTTCTCTTCGGCATTTTGAGTCACGTCTGCATGAAGTCCAGGTCCCCTACTCTCACCACTCTCTGGATTCTGGGACTGTGGCATTTTGTGTACCACAAAGACACGAGAAATGAATGGAAGCAAGATATCAGCAGCAGGGTTTTGGGTTGCCGCCAAGCTTCCTCCTCCATCCCCATCTTCCCTTGCCATGCCATGCTGGAATGGCTTCATGGACAAGTTGCTTCCTGGGGAACAGCCGGCAGATTGGCTGCTGCTTTTTGAGGATGTTTGCTCAACCAAAGACCCATCACCACCTGACGTACACCCATCCGCGCCTGAACCTTTCACACCAGCATTGGCCTTCTCCAGGTTTTGCATGTCCTTCAGTTCCTTGCCGGTGAGTCCGTGGTCTCCCCCACCCATCTCTGGTATGGGTTTCGCTTCATGTGCCGCCTCACCAGTATCTTCCGCGTCCATCCTGGCACCCTCATCATGACTGGGTTGGAGGTGAAGCAATGACCTGTAGCCACAGAGCACCCTGGGGAGGGATGGATGGTTGCAGGGCAGGACAGCGATGGTGGGGTAGGTGTGGGACAGACGGGTGACCAGGAGGTGGTGAAGGCTGCACAGAGGGTGACGCTCCTTTTCCAGCAAACTCCACCTGTCAAAAAATTCAATACATGTGATGCACACAAGATTCAATCAGCAACCAGGTGTCAATGAAGGCTGCACAGAGGGTGACGCTCCTTTTCCAGCAAACTCCACCTGTCAAAAAATTCAATACATATGATGCACACAAGATTCAATCAGCAACCAGGTGTCAATGAAGGCTGTACCGAGGGTGACGCTCCTCCTTAACAAACTCCACCTGTCAAAAAATTCAATACATGTGATGCACACAAGATTCGGCAAGGTCCACTTTTAGTCTCATCGGTTCACTGTCCTCAAATGGTATGAGCATGTGTGTGTGTGTGTGTGTGTGCGTGCGGGTGTGGATGGAATGAACTTGAGGTGTGAATTACGTTGGCATTATTATATCCACACATCAGTTCATTCTGTGCTATGTCAGTGTATACACAAACTCACGCACACACACACATCCTCAAACCATTTGAGGACAGCGTATTGACAGGGCTAACAGTGGATATTGCCCAAGATTCAATCAGCAACCAGGTGGCAGCGAAGGCTGCACAGAGGGTGACGCTCCTCCTCCAGCAAACTCCACGTGTCAAACAATTCAATATTGCATATGGTGCACACAACACTTCACAAGATTCAATCAACAGCCAGGTGGTTGTGAAGGCTAAACAGAGGGGGACGCTCCTCCAGCAAACTCTAGTTGTCAAAAAATTCAGGACAACATGTGGCGCACACAAGTCAATCAACAACTAGGTGTCAGTGAAGGCTAAAGAGAAGGTGACGCTCCTTCTCCAGCAAATTCCACCTGTTAAAAGATGCACGCAAGGTTCAGTCAACACCAAGGTGGTGGTGAAAGCTGCAAAGAGGGTGACACTCCTTTTTCCAGCAAACTCCACCTGTCAAAAGATGCACACAAGATTCAATCAACAACCTGGTGGTGATGATGGCTGCACAGAGAGTGACATTCCTGTTTGTGTGCATGTGTGTGTGTGCATACGTGGGGGAGGAGGTGGTGGAATGGCAACTAGCCATAATGTGGATGTGACCAAATGCAGATCTCTGTGGGCAACCAGCTTCTTTATACAGAAAGTGTAAGTACACACTAAGGACATTAGGGGATGTACTGAGAGAACAAATGAAATCAAGTAAAATAAAATGACATAATAACACAGATTATTCCAGGCTGTAGCATAAACTATGGAACTGCACAAGAAGTTCACATAACAGCACCTATTTACACAACCAATCCTACCCCCCCCCCCCACACACACAAACATATGCCAACTTCACGAATTAATTCTGTGCATATGTGCGCATGCATGCATGTGGTGTGTGTGTGTGTGAGTGCATGTGTGTATATGTATTTGTTACTAAAAATCTTGAGCTCTCACTGGGTGCATATATCTGAAGTCCAATGGCAATACAATACCTGCTGACATTCCTCTGTATCTTACCTGTCAAGTTTTCGCCTGATGTATGACGTCACAACAAAATCCACATTCCCTTGCCGAATGAATCTTCTTCTGGCATCTACTTCTGGGACAGACACAGCACGCGCCATCTCAAAGACGTGGATCAAGGCGTTGTCTGTGTTGAATCCTTTGTCTTGAAATCTAAAAAGAAAACATCAGTGATCACGATGTCTCTGAAGCCTCCTTGTCTTCAAACATAAAACACCATCTTAATTTTCATATTTATGTTAAATCCATTGCCTTCAAATGTGAAGCCCCATCACAGACTTGTTGAATTCTTTTGCTTGAAACCTAGTAAAAGAGCACTGTGTCTGTGATGAATCTTACACTCTCAACCATGAAACACCACAGTGTCCGTGTCAAGTCCTTGATCTTGAAACGCAAGGCAGCCGATGTGTGGGCTGAACATCAGTTTTGTTTTGCAGTTAAAATATGAAGCAGTACAATGTCACGACTCAAGGTTGAATCCCTTAGTGTTGAAATTCAAACCACACACTATCTCAGTTGAATCATTTCATCTTGAAACCAGAAACAACACAGTGTGGGAGTATGTCAGTGTTGAATTCTTGTCTTGGAACTTAAACTTCACACATCTGTTAAGTTTTGCATCCATTGTGTTGAAACCTGAAATTCACCATGTAAATTTTTAATCATTTTGTCAAAGAAAAGTGTTTATGATCATTCCTTTGTCTTGAAACCCCAAACAATGCATCCTAAATTTCAAACATAAAACAACACTATGTGCACATAGTGACATACATTACCTGAAACCAACACTTTCATAACGGGGAAAGCCCTTTGCCTCAAATGGGTAGATCTGTGTCAAAATCAGGCTTGCGTTGGCTGCCATGGAAACCACCTGCCAGCTGTCATGCCATGATCTCATTGGCTGATCTGCTGGGGTGCCCCCTTGACCTTTGCAAAGAGTGACCATGACCTGACCTCCCTTGGGGTCAAGAATGTTCTTCACACTAGGAAGACAGAAAAATAGTGATGTTACTTTTTCAACTTCATTCCAAACTGCAAAAATAATCAGAGAATATAACTGTTACTTAACTGAACTGATTATTGCATTTTTAACAAGTACATGTAAATTACATCCACTCAGCAATATTTTGTCTTGTGTGTACTCCAGTGTCCCGAAAGGGTCAGGACACTTTTGCCCACAGGGAATTCCAAAATTATTCACATAAGTAATAGTCTAATACTAATCTGCTAATACATCTGTTCAAGGCCAAGATCATGGACATCAGATGACCATTAACAAATTTAAGTAGTGTGAAGAATTAATAGTATCGATGACTATCATTAATCAAGAATGAAATGTTGGCACATAACATGATACCTCAAGAAATATCTGAGCTCAGCACTCTAAAATTCCAGAAAAAAGAAAACGTGTGTACAATGTTAAATGATCAACACCAATACCACCAACACACACACACACACACACACACACACACACACACACACACACACACACACACACACAGTGAACAAATATATATATAATACAAACAAACAGAAACTAGCCACATCATCCTGTTTTAGTGTTAACCTGCAAACAGTGGCCAAAACATTTTGGTCATCTGTTTAATATACTTACAAATCATCCCTATGCTGTTATTACAATATTAGTGTTAATGTTATGGATCAGGATGGATACACATGGTACAGATGTACTAGCCACTGCACACATATTTTCACAGTTGTGATAATGTAATATACCCCTTCATTTTTCACCAGTGAAATATGTTGTTCTAGTCAACACAATGTCATGGCAATGTTACAGCCACTAACAAAAAGTAACATCAACTTACAGTAACATCAACAAAATAGTAGAACCCTGATAGGCTGATTTCTGACCATACAATTAGCATAATCAGATTTTGAGATCTGCAGACGCTGATTCATGTGGACAAAGACAAGCTGAATAATCACTTGAGTCATTAAAACATTTACTAATCATGATAGCTAGTTGTCATTTCACCACCCCCTCCCCCAAGCACACACATGCACATACACAATTACTAATAAAATACCTGCTAAAGAAGTCAGATAGGAGTGCTCTGTTTTTCTTGATGTTGTGCCGATCAGCCAATGGAAAGTTAAAGATGACTCGCTCAAACTCAAAGAACTTGATGTCTTGGTGGTTATGCAAATCTGTGGCATCCACTTCAAACAGTACAGTTGCGCCTGGACAAATAAAAGGTGTTGATGAAGAGTTATGCAAAGGGTTGCAGTTTCCATATTACAGGGACATGCATGTATGATAATGATATACTATGAATCTGGGCATCATTCTTTGGAAAGCGGAAAGGCATTGCCAAACCCTTTTTTCATAAACTTTTGCAGTTAAAAGCTGTACATCATGCTGAATTGTCTTTTTTAGAAATTAGATGTGGCCATGAAGGCTGGATCGGACACGATGTCACATTTCCTTCATTGGTGCCAGGGGCGCTACGACTTGCACAGCTAATGAGGCTTGCAGAATGTTTCAAACAAAAATGCAACTGACTGATCTCATTCAGTCATAGCTAAATGTTAAAACTAATAAAAGGATCTCTGGCCAAATTCAAAGCAGATTCTACAAAAGTCCTTTGGTTGGGACTAAAAATGTCAGAATTTGGTGGATTGTGAAAACACCAAGATAACCCTAAATAAAATAATAACTAAATAAGGAGAGTCAGTGGTGCAGAACAAGAGTACTAGCTCTTGAAAGCTGTGCTTAAGCACAACTGAGCGTGGTCACCAACTAGAAGGGTGACCGTTACGCACTAGGCTTTGCTGTTTGCATCTGCCCTT
>JABMCL010003533.1:122500-125000 GCA_018857735.1 Alviniconcha marisindica | reverse complement strand
ATAACAACTTAACAAGAAACACAGCAATAGAGACCTGACTCACCGTCGGTATCTCTCACCTGGCATGTGAGAACATATAATGTACATAAATCATAAATGTACACTAGCGCACATCTTGTAAGAGAGACCAATGACAGCGCCGAGTTCTCGGCAGCAGAGAGATCGACATGCGTTTCTGCGGTTGCAGTACCCCACAGCAGGGTAGCCGGTGTACACACACACACACACACACACACACACACACACACACACACACACACACACACGCTACCTGTACTGATATTCAAGTTGTACAGAAATAAAAGGATACAATTTCTACACTATTTGTCACTCTATCGTGAGTAACAAATCGTGTAGGCATCTGTACACGTTTTGTCACTCGAGTAAACAAAAACCGTGTCGTAGTGACAATATCCGGTCGCAGCAATGCCTTTCTGTCTGCATTAGCCATGGACACACAGCTCGGATGTATTCGCCTCGGTACACACAGACACGACTCACAGCCGAAGTGTCCCCAGACCACCGGTCGATGATTTTTGTTTAACGTCGTTTGTGATTTTTTCAATCTTTGTCAGCTGTGTATGTGCCGGCATTATGATGCTGGCGGGGGAGGTGGGGGTGGGGGAAGAGTTCATTTTGACACAGTTTTGCTTCACTGGATGCGAGTTTTTGTTGTGTGTTTTTTAATCATTCGCGGGAGCTGCCACAAGTATAATTTTTGTCGCGCCAAAAGTATGCTTGTCGCGACGAAACTTTTGTCGGGACAAAATTGTCGCGCCAAAACTTTTGTGACGACAAATATTCGTCGCGACAAACACGTGTCTGTCGCGACCAAAACGACAAAGGTTTTGTCGCGACAACCATACTTTTGACGCGACAAAAGACGTATTTGATCGCGACAAACACGAAACTTTTGATGCGACAAAAATTATACTTGTGGTAGCTCCCGCGAATGATAGTATTTAAGGTTGTCTCGGCTGTCTTTTCGTTTTTTCATGTCTGTTGAGCCCGTGTCAATAAGAACAGTCAACAAACACGTGTCAACATGCACGTGCGCAGCCGAGCCCACGTGTCAGTTAGAACAACCAATCCCGTGTCAACGATATAAGCACGTGGCTTCAGTCTTCCTCGTTATCAGACGGGACACACCTCTCCATCACACAGAAGAAGAGGAGACCGATGACCAGGAGGGAGCCCACCCAAGAAGCCAGGGTCTGCCATATCTTCAGCCAGTCTGAGGGCATTTCACCTGTCGGGGCCACACATGGTATCAGTCAAAGTGCATGACAAGTGTATCATTTCACTGTGTCCAGTTTAAGCGACAAGAGTTCTCAAACGTTTGATACAAGTATTTGTCCAAGAAAAAAGAAGAAAATTTTTTGTTCAAGAAGGCCGGCTTTTGAGTAACGGGTGTTAAAAGATCAAAATGAAAAACTTCTATTCCAGGGATTATGTTTTATGTGGGTACGGGAATGTATCTCTCTCTCTCTCTCTCTCTCTCTCTCTCTCTCTCCTCTCTCTCTCTCTCTCTCTCTCTCTCTCCTCTCATACACACACACACGCGGTATGACGATAAAACGGTGTTATTGTACCGGTACGGCACACCCAGGTCACCTACACTTCAAGTCGGGCGTTGTCACCGTTAGGGCGTGGCGGTGGTAGCACCTGCACAGCCCTTTCTCGCATCTGGCCAGCTCCACACACGGCGCCCCTTTCCCCTTCGGGAGGCACTCCCCGCCCACTCGGCCCGGCAGAACTTCTGCACACAGTTCGTCCACACCACTCAGACCTCAATGGATTGTACAGTCATGGACCTCTGTGTGTGTGTGTGTGTGTGTGTGTGTGTGTGTGTGTGTGTGTGTGTGTGTGTGTGTGTGTGTGTGTGTGTGTATAGATAGATATATATAAGAGAGGGGGGGGGGGGGGGAGGAGACAGATTGATGATTGAGTGATTGATTAAACTTTATTTCTCAACGGTATTAGCACAACACTACTATCGTGCACAGTACTACTAATAACCAAGATCATCTTGTAAGTACTGATAAGTAAGAGAGAGCATGACGAATATGAAGAGAAGGAGTAGAAGAGAGAGAGAGAGAGAGAGAGAGAGAGAAAGAGAGAGAGAGATAGAGTACCAGGAAAGAGAGTATAACAAAATCCAACTAATTCCTAGTTTCAAAACATTTAGTTCAAATTTTCGCCAAACGTGGACCTGCCCGGTCAGTTTGACTGATGACGCACCAGATATGACGTATTTATAATTCTAATTACGTATGGTAGGACTCTAGCCGACCGGGCAGGCCTTGACAAAGTCCTCCGAAGGCCGAAAATTTGCTTGGACTCTCTCTCTCTCTCTCTCTCTCTCTCTCTCTCTCTCTCTGTGTCTCTCTCTATTTACTGTGCACGAAAAACAAAGGTGATCATTAAAAGACCAACAAACGAAGAGGCATCATAGGAGCTATTAATACAATTTACATATGTCAGGTGTATAGATATTATA
>JABMCL010003533.1:115000-117500 GCA_018857735.1 Alviniconcha marisindica | reverse complement strand
CCTTTAAGGGCTGAAAACAAGATTATCCTATAAAACAAATTACGTCCAAAGTAACCCACGATGCAGGACTACGTATTCAAATCAACGCAACTGCAAATATCCAAACACATAAACGGTAAAAGGAACTCTCATTAATTTAATGCAACAATACAAATGCGCCAATTTTCGGGGTAAGCCCCTTTTACAATTCAGTTCAATTCAAAAGACTTTATTGTCCGTTACAATCATAACAATTAAACGGAAATGTTTATTCACTCACACCAGCTCTGCCGCATTAAATAATGTAGTTAAATTAAGTTAAACACATTAAAAACAGATGGAAGTATAATACATAAAGAACAAAAGGTTGTAATAAAAGGTCAGTAATAACTAATACATCCTTGACAGTCACATGCATTCCTCTATAAAATATTATTAAATAATTTACTGTACACTAAAACATATAATAATGCTTTCAATTTCATACTCAGTGACTACTCATTTCTTATTTTTTATTACAAAAAATTGAACAACCAAAATAAATAAATGGGCTTGGGGGACATTTGATCATATCACACAGACATTGGTTATAAATACCAGTAGCAAAAGCAACAAATCGACAAAACAACAGTTAAACGACAATAAAGGAAAGTGCACGTATCCGGTAGCGGTTGTGGTGTTCCCCCAAGAAATAAATCCACACATTTTCGTGTACTGATTCAGCATCTACAGAAAATAGAAGATATAGTTATTTTACAATCAACGGATAAGGTAAGGGACCCCTCATTTCACAGTCTAATATGCACATAGGCACGTAGGCACGCAGGTACAAACACGCACGCACACACACACACACACACACACACACATACACACGAACGCACGCAGAGAGAGAGAGAGAGAGAGAGAGAGAGAGAGAGAGAGAGAGAGAGAGAGAGAGAGAGAGAGAGAGAGAGAGAGAGAGAGAGAGAGAGAGAGAGAATCCTAAATTAAGACTCGGACACTGAACCAACAATTACTCCAACAGTACTAGAATAACTCAAAACACCCCAGTCACCTTACAAACAACTCCTTGGTCACGAATCCTCACTCCAAACACTCGCCCAAGGGCGTGACCCACTGAGCCCCCAGCACCCTGTTTAACTGAAACGGACACCTGTCCCACCACAGTCATGTGCCCGCTACACACTCTTCGTGGGTTAAAGCTGCTCCACCTCTGTCCTTCCGGTAAGAGAGGATTCTGGCGAGCCACCAGAGCACTTGAGCTAAATGATCAGAAGATCACAGTAATATTTCGCGCGAAACGCCAGAAGAGCGGCGGCCATGTTTTCCTCTCAAGCAAAAGCTAAACAATGGAGCGAAAAACTGGTTGATCGAAACAAAACAATCAAGATATGTAATAAGGGACTTTCACTGATGATGACAGATATCAGATATCAGTTGTAATCAAATGAGGCAAATGACGATCATTACAAATCTGAATCAAATTATCGTCCATTCCAGCAGTCAGTACAATGGAAATCCTAATCAATCCTAATTATTTTTCGTGAATTCGGGTTGTCTTTCCTGGCTGAAGCAGCGCGCGCGCGTGTGTGTGTGTGTGTGTGTGTGTGTGTGTGTGTGTGTGTGTGTGTGTGTGTGTGTGTGTGTGTGTGTGTGTGTGTGTGTGTGTGTGTGTGTGTGTGTGTGTGTGTGTGTGTGTGTGTGTGTGTGTGTGTGTGTGTGTGTGTGTGTGTGTGTGTGTGTGTGTGTGTGTGTGTGTGTGTGTGTGTGTGTGTGTGTGTGTGTGTGTGTGAGTGAGTGTTTCTGCTTCCTTGTCGTTATAGAACAGGGAAACTGCCACTGTTCTTCTTAGTTAGTTTTTGGATTTAACGTCCCACCGACTGCATAGGGCCACCCAGGGACGAGTGTTCTTTTTGGATTTCTAACTACCTAAGTAAGTGTGTCACGAGTGAGGTCAGAAGCAAACACAGATCCGACCAGTGCAACTTCCACGTCCGATGTTAAAGCGAATTTCTCTTGCAGCTTTCCAGAATTGAATTTCAAGTTTTCTGAATCAGAAAACGAATGAAACCAGCAATAGCAATGCAGCAGCTGGATCTGACTTATTTGGTCCCTACGTCCATCCCATTCAGTTTGCTTGCATGCAAGGTGATTGAGTATCGCTAGCCGGTTAAAGAGGGCATTTGCACGGGCTGAGTGCGTCACGTGTATATAGTTCTATCTTATGTTAAGCCGCCTTACTTACTTAGGTTGACAGCTGAAACAACAGCAAATTGTAGGTGCACTGCAACTTTAAGGGCGGAGTCAATTAAGCACTTGCGCACTTGGAGTGGAAGGTTTAATTTGCCACGGTGATGATGACTCGAAGCGCCTGAAAATAACCGTGTGTTGCAACATCGCCAGGAAGCCGTCAATCCCTATGGCTATCGCTACATGAGGGAGAGAAGGACGACTAGAGAATTCTGAAGACAAGCTCTTAGTCCACCAGAAATGAAGTCTTTTACGAGTGTGTCTTGCC
>JABMCL010003533.1:107500-110000 GCA_018857735.1 Alviniconcha marisindica | reverse complement strand
TGATGTGAAGCCACTGGTTTTATGTTACAATTAAGGTATTGGGTTGGATTGGATGTGAAGGCACAAAAGTGGACGATAAAAGACACTGGGTTGGCTGTGAATTAAGGCTTTGGGTGGGATGTGAATGTACAGGTTTGGGTTGGATGTGAAGCCACTGGTTTTATGTTAAGGTATTGGGTTGGAGTGGATGTGAAGGCACTGGGTTGGGTTGGATGTGAAGGCATGAGGTTAGCTTGAATTAAGGCTTTGGGTGGGAACTGAAGGCATAGGTTTAGGTTGGATGTGAAGTCATTGAGTTTGATGTTAATTAAGACACTGAGTTGGATTGGGTGTGCATGTAGACGTTATGTTGGATGCGCAGGTATCGGGTTGGATGTGAAGGAATATGAAAGAGTAATAAGATGAAATATAAACGATTTGTTAATGACGTAAAAGCATAGCCATTTTAGTAGAAATAAAATGATAGGATATGATGGAATGGGATAACAAAGTATGTAATGGAATGGGATGGCGAAGGTCTTTAATTGTGTGTAAGGGAATGGTTCTGCGAACGACATTAACAGTATCCCGTAATGCAATGGGATGATATGTGACAATATGGCATGCGTTTGGTGAGACGTGGAGCCACTGAACCAAACAATATCTTGCCATGTCGTGTGATGTGGCGTCATACAACGTTCCTGTTACGTGTGTGGGCAGAGGTGGCCACGTCGATGTGGCACGGTACAATGTTCATGTTACGTGTTTGGACAGAGGTGGCCACGTCGATGTGGCACGGTACAATGCTCATGTTACGTGTTTGGACAGAGGTGGCCACATCGATGTGGTATGATACAATGTTCATGTTATGTGTGTGTACAGAGGTGGCCATGTCGATGTGGCATGATACAATGGTCATGTTACGTGTGTGTACAGAGGTGGCCATGTCGATGTGGCATGGTACAATGGTCATGCTACATGTGTGTACAGAGGTGGCCATGTCGATGTGGCATGATACAATGGTCATGCTACATGTGTGTACAGAGGTGGCCATGTTGATGTGGCATGATACAATGTTCATGTTACGTGTATGTACAGAGGTGGCCATTTCGATGTGGCATGATACAATGTTCATGTTACGTGTGTGTACAGAGGTGGCCATGTCGATGTGGCATGATACAATGTTCATGTTACGTGTGTGTACAGAGGTGGCCATGTCGTGTGATGTGGCATGATACAATGTTCATGTTACATCTGTGGACAGAGGTAGCCGTGTCCATTTGGCATGATACAATGTTCATGTTACATCTGTGGACAGAGGTGGCCATGTCGTGTGATGTGCCATGATACCATGTTCATGTTACATCTGTGGACAGAGGTGGCCATGTCGTGTGATGTGCCATGATACCATGTTCATGTTACAGAATGTTCATGTTCTGTGGACAGAGGTGGCCATGTCGTGTGATGTGGCATGATACAATGTTCATGATACAGAATGTACATGTTCTGTGGACAGAGGTGGCCATGTCGTGTGATGTGGCATGGTACAATGTTCATGTTACAGAATGTTCATGTTACATCTGTGGACAGAGGTGGCCATGTCGTGTGATGTGGCATGATACAATGTTCATGTTACAGAATGTTCATGTTCTGTGGACAGAGGTGGCCAGCTACAGCAGCTGTTGGCAGTTCGCGTCCTGCCTGCTCGGGGAGACGGACTACGCCATCACGGTCAACGCCATCAACTACACCGTGGGGCCCAGTGACCAGCAGATCGCCAGCTTCACCAGCACACGCTTCTGGTGCCAGTCAGTACAACCGTTTTATCTTGTCATTTCTTTCCGTCACAAGTATACGCTTCTGGTGCCAGTCAGTACAACCGTTTTATCTTGTCATTTCTTTCCGTCACAAGTATACGCTTCTGGTGCCAGTCAGTGCAACCGTTTTATCTTGTCATTTCTTTCCGTTTGGAATATATATTTGTTTCTTTCTTTCTTTCTCTCTCTCTTTGTGTGTGTGTGTGTGTGTGTGTGTGTGTGTGTGTGTGTGTGTGTGTGTGTGTGTGTGTGTGTGTGTGTGTGTGTGTGTGTGTGTGTGTGTGTGTGTCTTCATTCCTTTTTTTTCTCCTTTTTTCTTTTCTGTGTGTCTAACAGTCTTCTTCTTTTTTTTTGGCCCCCTTCCATTCTATTTCTTTACTTTTGTTTCTGCATTTTTGTCTTTACTTCTGAATGGTTTCTTTTTTTCTGTTCTTTTTTCTCGCTTTCTTTCTCACTCTTTCTTTCTTTCTTTCTTACTCTCTTTCTTTCTCTTTCTGTATGCCTTTCTTTTTTCTTTCTTTCTCTTTCTTTCTTTCTTTCAAAGTCAGGAAGGGGGTGGAGGAATGGAGGGATGGAACTGTGAGCGGGTAATAACATGAGATTATTTTCTTTATTGTATATTTCTGCTTCCCATACGGCACATGTACATTATTTAATTTTTTATGCGTATACATATATTGTTAATTGTAATATTCGTATTATTT
>JABMCL010003533.1:82500-102500 GCA_018857735.1 Alviniconcha marisindica | reverse complement strand
GCGAAACATGCTAGTTTGCCTTGATTGTTTAGCCCAGACCTTTGAAGTTTGATAGTTAGACTGAACTGTTTAGCCCAGACATTTGAAGTTTGATAGTTAGACTGGACTGTTTAGCTCAGACATTTGAAGTTTGATAGTTATACTGGACTGTTTAGCTTAGACATTTGAAGTTTGATAGTTAGACTGGACTGTTTAGCCCAGACATTTGAAGTTTGATAGTTAGACTGGATTGATTCGACATTTGAAGTTTGATCGTTAGACTGGACTGATTCGACATTTGAAGTTTGATAGATAGACTGGACTGTTTAGACGCCAGGAGCAGACAATACTCCGGATTTGGCTTGACTGTGGATATAGATACCTGAAGCAGACGATCAACTGTTTCCTGCAAGAGTCGCAGGAGTGTCAGGTACCCACGGCAAGGGTCAACGCCCTTGACGAGACCACCGACCTGCTCACCAGTTCCTGTGCCGTCGACAGTAAGTATCTCAGAGAGCCGCGGTCATCTCTCTTTAGTTCCGCATGTCTAGGGCAAAATGTTCACTTCGAAGGTGGATGTCCAATATTGACAAATCTGCCAGCCTGGACTACCCTTATTCCGCTTTTCACTTTTTGCAGCTAGCTCATTCAATCTGTTAGAACAATGGCGTGTATGGTCTGATTCGAGGCAGACCGACAAACAAAGAAAAATCAAATAAAATACAAATGGTAGCAGCAGTAGTAGTTGTAGTAGTGATGGTTGGACACTGGATTTTAACGTCCTATCAAACCTTTGCTAATATCGTCTAGTTATAGTTAGCAGTTGATTATCAACAACATGTAACACTCAACCATACAATTGCTAAATACCTAACCACTGGTACTACAGTTAATGATGGTGGTGGTGGTAGTACAAGTAGCTGGAAAAGAAATGTAGCAGTAGTAGTAGTAATAGTGACCTGAACAATGTTGTCTTATTAGTAGCATTAGTAGAGGATGGTTACTTGCTATACAAATAAACGCCCCCCTCCCCCACCCCCCCACCCCACCCCCCACCCCATGAAACAACATGCTTGGAAAACAATAAAAAAAAAATAAAATAGTAGCTTGAAGTAACGTTTCACAAAAATTGGAATTCAGTTGAAAGAGCCCCTAAGATAAACGGCACACAGATGAATTATTATTGCTGTTGTCGTTGTTACTACTGCTGTAGCTACTGTTATTACTGTTTAAACCAAAAGGCGAGAAAACAGCTATTAACTCATTTAAATCATTTTTGCTTGTTTAATTTTATATCCTGTTCTTATTTCGCCTTTTTTTTTTATTCAGGTGGAAATCCTGGAGGTAAGGTTTACCTTTCGATTTGTCTTTGTCTCTGTTTGTCTGTCTGTCTGTCTGTCTGTCTGTCTGACTCTGTCTCTCTAATTCTGTCTGTCTGTCTCTCTGTTTTTGTGTATATATCTCTATGCAATATTGTCATTTGAATACTTCTTTGTTCATCGTGTATCTGAACCATATTTTTATCAACATCAATATTTTGTTTTATTTTTATTTTTTCCTGTCGTCTGGTTTTGGCTCTGATTTTAAAATTATCATCTCTCTCTTCTTTTTTTCTTCTTTTTTTTTCTCTTCCCCCCCCCCCCCCCCCCCCTCTCCCCCCCCCCCCCCCCGGGAATATCATCCTTTTCATCATTATTCTGGTAGTCAATGTTGTTATTATTGTTTTATGTGTAACCTATTGGCATGTAGATTAGCAGGGACAGATTGTAAGAATAGGCAACTGCCTAAAATCTTAATCCTTGAGTAATAAAGTTCTGAGTTCTGAGTTCTCTCTCTCTCTCTCTCTCTCTCTCTCTCTCCTCTCTCTCTCTCTCTCTCTCTCTCTCTCTCTCTCTCTCTCTCTCTCTCTCTCACGCTATCTTTTGTGTAGAAATTCTCATGTATAACGTTTCACTCATTCGTTCATGCCTATATGTATATAGATAATGCCTGTACCTTTATATTTACTCAGTAGTTTAGCAAGGACACGAATTTGACTAAACCTAACTACAATCCTTGTAAAATAAAGTGTTCGAGTTCTCTCTCTCTCTCTCTCTCTCTCTCTCTCTCTCTCTCTCTCTCTCTCTCTCTCTCTCTCTCTCTCTCTCTCTCTCTCTCTCTCTCTCTCTCTCTTTGTGATAATTTTGTCTTTTTGTTTGGCTTTGGACAGGATGGAACTACAGTAAGTACATTTCTTGGCTCTGTCTGTCTGCCTCTCTGTCTGTCGGTCGGTCTCTCTCTCTCTTTCTCTCTCTTTCGCTCAATATCTCACCCTCGCTGCGAATGTTGTGTGTGTGTGTGTGTGTGTGTGTGTGTGTGTGTGTGTGTGTGTGTGTGTGTGTGTGGTGTGTGTGTGTGTGTGTGTGTGTGTGTGTGTGTGTGTGTGTGTGTGTGTGTGTGTGTGTGTGTGTGTCCAAGTGACGGAGATTTGCTTATGGAGCAACTGACACACAATTTTCACGTAAGCATAATTATGCCTTTATCATGAGAATACCGCCCTCTCCCAGCTTTTTAATTTTTTTGTCTATCTTCTTTAACATCAATTTGTGTTCAGCGTGACGACTTCTTTGCTAAATTAATATGCATATACACTTCATTTCATTTTCACTTGTGTTTTTATCTTCTCTCTCCTTTCAGATGTTGCAACCAGTACCATGTCAACCGTCTTCAACTTCGTCCTACTTCTCATTTTGGCTCTGCATTTCACCCGAACACTGCTTTAATTGGTTTTAAATAGATAATACACGCGGCGTGCGTTTCCCTAACTCTTTGACACGATTCGGGTTCGGTTCCTCGTCGTGTCACTTACTGTTTGCTTTGTGGTCTTAGTTATTAAACAAATTCGATGACCGATTTTAAAGTAACCAATATACTTGACACTACTCATGGTGCCCGGAGCTATTTACACTCGCCCTCGCGCTGAACAGGACATGCGAGAGAGCACATGGAGAGAGCACATAGAGAGAGCACACGGAGAGAGCACATGGAGAGAGCACATAGAGAGAGCACATGGGGAGAGCACATAGAGAGAGCACATGGAGAGAGCACATAGAGAGAGCATATGGAGAGAGCACATGGAGAGAGCACATGGAGAGAGCACATGACATTCCGACAAAGAGATCCAACTACTGTCAAAGAATAGAATCATGCCATATATACATTTCATCCACTGCGCATACTCCAAGAAGCAATAACGCTAATGAAAAATTAATTTTAGTATCTGTTCATTCTTTGATAAAGTGTACCTGCAACTAGTAATAACAATGATAGGCAAAGGTATGTTCATCTACTTTTAATCATCTGTTCTCATATTATGAGTGTGCGTGAATATATTATTATGAAAATAGATTAAAAGTGGATGAACATGCCTTGGCCTGAAATTTCCATCCAGTGACAAAGCTAGTTAAGTCATTAATTTTGAGTCGAGAATTCCTTGGTTGGCCGGACCGAAGGTCAGTCGCTACCTTTTTGGGGGTTCGGCTTTGTGCATGCTGACGTCAGTGTGACGTCACTCTCCTAACAACCTTCATACCTTTATTATTACCGCGCATTTATCAAACCCAAAAGGTGTGATTTCCTATACTAGTTTTACTCAATATTCTTGCGCGTTGTGTTTTCCATGATAGTGCCTTAATTAACTACCTTCATCATATTACCCGTAACTACCTTGATCTTATTACCTCTAACTACCTTCATATCATTACCCTTAACTGAATTCATCTTGTTACATTAACTACATTTATCTTATTACCTTTAACTACCTTCATCTTATGACCCTTAGCTGCATTCATCTTGTTACCCTTACCGCATTCATTGTATTACCCTTAACTACCTGAGCCGGCTTGGCCTAACTGAAAGGCGTAAGCAGAAGGACCTCGGTTCGAATCCGCTTCGGCTCTCCTTTCTCTTCAAACGTTGTGGTCTGTGGCCACTGTATGGTGACTTTGTCCCTCACAGTTATGAAACTGCTCACATCGCTGCCCATCTTAATGCAGGAGTCGTTCTGGTGGTGACAGTGTAGTGATAGGTATATAATCTCCCTCACCCCCACCTCCATACCCCCTTCCCCCCTTCACTTCGTCCCTAATAAGCCTTATCGTTTCTGCGGACGTTAAGCACTCTGTTTACTTATTTACCCTTAAATACAGTCATCTGATTACCTTTAATTCCACAGTCTGTTAATGAGATCATTGTGCTTTTACCGCACTTTGCAACTCCCATTGTGTAGTGACGAGCGTAGCGTCTTTGGAAACTTAGCTTCTTCGGTGTGAATGCCTCATTTATTTAGTCTGTCTGTCTGTCTGTCTGTCTGTCTGTCTGTCTGTCTGTCTGTCTGTCTGTCTGTCTGTCTGTCTGTCTGTCTGTCTGTCTGTCTGTCTGTCTGTCTGTCTGTCTGTCTGTCTCTCTCTCTCTCTCTCTCTCTCTCTCTCTCTCTCTCTCTCTCTCTCTCTCTCTCTCTCTCTCTCGTTAACAGTGCTGTACGTAATACATGACTTTATAGTCCACCTAGTGCGAAACATGATTTGTACAAACTATTTCATGTATCACGTCATATGTATGAGAAGTATACACTTTTGTGTGTGTATGTGTGTGTGTGTGTGTGTGTGTGTGTGTGTGTGTGTGTGTGTGTGTGTGTGTGTGTGTGTGTGTGTGTGTGTGTGTGTGTGTGTGTGTGTGTGTGTGCTATATTTGTGTAGGCCTGTTACGCCATTGTAATTGTCAATGTTTGAATCTTTTGAAAAAAACTCATTATGAATGTTTTCTGTTTAAAAATTAAATCGGTTACTACATTTTCACACTCCCCTTCTCGACCCCCTCACCCCCTCACACACACACACACACACACACACACACACACACACACACACACACACACACACACACACACACACACACACACACACACACACCTCACCTTTCAATTTCTTTCTTTCTTCTTTTCTCTCCATTCTTCTTCTTCTTCTTCTTCTTCTTCTTCTTCTTCTTCTTCTTCTTCATAATTTCTTTTCTCTTTTATGTTTCGAGCATGAATTTGATGTCGTGTTCTTTAATTGTGTTGCCTCACGTGCATATTTAGTTACTAATGCTGATCTATGTCTGACATTTTTCTTTCTTTCTTGTAATGTATTAGCGTTTTTAAAGCGTAGCCTGTGACAAGAATACCAGTGATGACTGTTCTCGCCGTGAAATTGTCTTGTAATTATATCTGTCTGCTAAGTTCATGCTGGGTATGATACCGTGTTACCCTCTTCTTCTGCACGCGTGCCTAATTGTTCTCTGTTCTGCATAGATGTGCGAGCTCACACCGGGCACACAGACGCATTGTCTCAGCTCTTCCACAATGCTTGTTTGAAATAGGTGGCTGTCTGTATGTCTGTCTGCTTGTAGTCGCATGGGGCTATTTTAACAAACATTGCGTGCATTAATGTATCTTGATGAAATAAAATTGTTAATTCAACGTTTGTGTGCGTGTGTGTGTGTGTGTGTGTGTGTGTGTGTGTGTGTGTGTGTGTGTGTGTGTGTGTGTGTGTGTGTGTGTGTGTGCGTGTGCACGCATAACTGCGTATGTGTGTGTGCGCGTTAGGTTGTGTGTATGCATGTGTGTGTGTGTGTGTGTGTGTGTGTGTGTGTGTGTGTGTGTGTGTGTGTGTGTGTGTGTGTGTGTGTGTGTGTGTGTGTGTGTGCGTGCGTGTGTGTGTCCCAGTGACACATTACAAGTTTATGTATTGAGGTAAAGAGACATATTACAGGTTTGTGTAGAACCCTAATTATTACAGGTTTATGTAGAGATATAGACATATTCCAGGATTGTGTAGAGAGAAAGAGAGCTAGGTAAACGGATTACGGGGAAGGGCAGTGTCTAGAAGTCCACAGTTTTTGCTGCTGGCTATACTGTGCAAACTGAAAGAGTATCATTTTACCAGGTCAGGTCTTCTTTAAAAAAAAATAAAAAAATAATCAGACACGAAAAGAATGCACACATTCTGAGAAGAGACGTGGTTTAATCCATCAAATTCTACCTAATGAAATGTTCACATTTTCAGCTAAAACGAGTAACAAGATAAATAGGATATACTGCCAAGAAAGGAAATGTAAAGTTACCAACAACAACAACAAAAAACAAAAAACAATCGAATTGCAACGAGCTCGAAATCAGAGTAAAAATAGATGGTTGGTTCATAAATCCTCAACAACATGTCATGTGGAACAGTGTGTAAAACATCTCTTGTGTTGCACGACTGTCAATAATACTGATCCAGAAAGTTTATCTGAAATGTAGCATAGGTTTGTAATGCTACCTTTCACTCAACTTCATTTATATTACTCAAGACTTCTTCAATGCAAACAAAATGAAAGGGACACAAATCTGTCTTGTCTTCAGCGGCAGACAGCAGCTGTCACCAATAAACTTCCGACAGCCATATCCAACAGTCTGCGTATAATTCTTCCTTCAGATCCCGTCTCAGCATTCAGCTGTTCAACCAACGAGAACACATGTAATGGAGAAGGGTAAGTGTGTGCCAGAATTTAATCATGATTAACGACAATGAAACATTTAAAAATCGCAAACATTAAATATAAACTTCATCCATCTGTACTCTAAATCAATACTGCAAAGCATCTGTTTTAGTGTGCAGCCAATAACCAAAATAGTGCTAAAAATCACATTGTAGCGATATTTTGCAGGCGTACCCAGTTATCCGGCACGTTAATAAGCGCGGTGTACTCTAGATTAAGGGAGGCGCTGACCAGGCACGACCCCACACCTGGGCACGTCACAATCGCTGAACTTTTTGATCCAGCCGCTTGTCTGGTTCCAATAGCACCAGACCGCATAGTAGTTATCTTTGAAGATTCGGCAGTAGTTCTTGGCCCTCGCCTTGTCGTTGTTGTCGGAGGGGTACATGCTGTCAGGTTCGTATGTCGAGGTCTTTACCTGCGGGGTGTTGAGGGCCCAAGTCTGGCATTCCTCGCCTTCCGCTGTGTAGGATAGCGTGCCGGCGTAGACCGGACCAAACGTGGGGTGGGTGTACCAGCACGTCGTAGCTGGTGATAGATACAAGGGGTCACAGATGTTTTTAAAAAAAACAAATAAATATCAAACAAGGTTGACTGCTAGCGTTCTAAAACAAGAACCAAACACAACAACGTTTATACAGGACGCTAACTGCAATGGGTAAGTAAATAACTGCTTTTGTACACCCGTCAACCCGTACGGTTATATCAGGGCGAACAGTGTAAAGGGTCAATACGAAACGTACGCACATTTTCTGGGTAAGCCCACCTTTCTGTTGTCCTGAGGTGACCCTGTGTGGTTGTCAGGACATTAAAATCCAATTACTAACTAACCCCACTTTTTGATAACTGGATGACAGGACGTAAGACACCAAAGTACTTATTTACCTCCCCCCCCCCCCCCACACACCCTTTTTTTCTTTTCTTTTTTAAATATTTTTTTGAAGAATCAAAACGACAGTTACACAGTGATAAATGAAAACAATGACTTAAAGCAACACTCCTTCGCAGGCTAAAACTCCCGTCTGCTTGGAGGAGGTTCAAATGACATGACCCACAGTAAACATTTTGCGATTGAACGTGCCGTTGATTTTATGCCGATTTTATAAGGTGATTCTTTTTGGACACTATCACTAACACTTGTTTCACGATCACATGGCCTGCTCTTTTCCTGCGCTTTTATTTTGACATCACCAGCATGTCTCTGGCGTCATAGATCGAACATCAGAAGCTCTCAGTTGGTGAGCTGGTTTGGCCTAGCGGTAAGGCTGGTAAGCGGAAGGACCTCGGTTCGATACCGCTTCGGCTCTCCTTTTTCTTCAAAAAGGTTGTGGTTTGTGGACACTGTCTTGTGACTTTGTCCATCACTTCCTACTGAAACATTAAAATGGCTCTCACCGCTGCCCATCTTAATGCAGGAGTCAGCAGTTCTTTATATGTTATACCTGCTTCTGTTTTTAATGTGTTCAACTTAATTTGACTAAATTGTTAATGTGTCAGAGCTGGTGTGAGCGAAGAAAAATTTCCGTTTAATTGTTATGATTGCAACGGACAATAAAGTATTTTGAACTGAATTGAATTGAGTCATTCCGGTGGTGACAGTGTAGCGATAGGTATATAATCTCCCTCTCCCCCCACCTCCATACCCCTTTCCCCCCCTTCTCCCCGTCTCTAATAAGCCTTATGGTTTCTGTGGACGTTAAGCACCATGTTTCCGTACTTTACTCACTGCTGTCAGTTCTGCGTACAGGCCACAGAAGCCGAAATGTATGTGGGTTGGAATAGATCTTTGCCGCCGATTTTTTTTATCAGCGGGGAGTGAACTTTTAATGAGGTACGTAGGGCAAGACAAAGGGCGTGGTCTGTTACGTTTTATCCCAGTTTAGTTGTAACTCATGACGATTGGTAAAAGTTTGGCCCATTTTTTATTTTTTATTTTTTTAATGCCATACATAAATCACGACTAAAATAACAAACATTCATACAAAACTCATTTGTTCGCCAAATCTGTGAAGGTGTACATATGAATCAGGCGTGATGTGAAGAATATTATGAGGTCAAAATTAAATAAAGCAACAGAGAGAGAGAGAGAGAGAGAGAGAGAGAGAGAGAGAGAGAGAGAGAGAGAGAGAGAGAGAGAGAGAGAGAGAGAGAGAGAGAGAGAGAATTTGGAATGTAAGTGGATAAAAATGAACAACAGTTCTTTCTTTTGTGGACACTGTCCTGTGACTTTATCCATCGCTTCCCACTGAAACATTAAAATGGCTCTCGTCGCTGCCCATCTTAATGCAGAAGTCATTCTGGTGGTGACAGTGTAGCGATAGGTATATAATCTCCCTCTCCCCCCACCTCCATATCCCCTTCCCCCTCTTCTCCCCGTCCCTAATAAGCCGTACGGTTTCTGTGGACGTTAAGCACCATGTTTACTTACTTACAACAGTACTTTCCCTTCTCCTTTCTGTAATCTTGACGTCAAATTATTAAGATGGTAATCACATCAAAATGATTTGCTATCGTTTCATTGTTCGTCTTGGCAATTTCAGACAATATCGATCAATTGATTTCCGTGTATTTTATGCTGCTCCCCATGAGAACGTTAGGAAAATGAAATTATTTCAAGCACATTGTCCAGATAATTTTAAAAAAATCAACATTGACTAAACAATTATTTATACGTAACATGTACATAAAACTGAGAAGTTCCGGTATCCTATCAGTGATGTCTTACGCGGGGAAGACCTCGTAAAAACATTGTTAGTATTAGTGTCTGGAAAAGTCCTCTACTAAAATCGTTATCAAATCAACGGCACGTTCAAACTCAAAGCTTTAAAATGCGGATCATATTCCTATAAGCGCCTCTGAGCACACGAGAAGATTAGCCTCCGAAGGAGGGTTCCTTTAAAATGGAACCTTTAAAATGTTACTCAAGCCATAGCTCGATCCTTTGTTTGCGTAAAGCAAAAATCTGCTGAGGGAGGTTGAAGAAGCTATCTTGCGGAAAAAGGTGGTCCGAAATCGATATGCAGGCGGCATCCAAAGAGAATTAAACACAATGCGCCTCCAACAACAGACAAGTTATTCATCGTCCACCTTCTGCTTTCTCCGTGCGAACTCCATTGTTGGCCTGTTTCAGTTGGAACGGTGATGCTGCTCAGTTGTTATCGCTGAACAATAACGAAAGAGTTTGACTTCCGGAGGCGGACTGTTTGTTTGACTGTTGTTGTTTCTTTAAGAGTCAACTTTTACAGCAGACTGTCTGATAGTATCGGTGAACCAAGTGCGCACTAGCATGCTTCATCATCCGTGCTCAAGCTAAAATTTATTATCCTAAGCACTCTCCCGTTGTCTGGACACACGAAAATACTGCACACACTGATAGAAACGATAACGCTGTGTTTGCAATTGCTGTAGTAGCATTTAAGAAGTAAAAAAGAAAAGTAATTTCAGAATTAAAAAGAACAAAAAAGGGGTGGGAGGTCTGTGACAAATGTACTCGTCTTCCTTAAGGCACTGGTCCATCAGCAGTTTGAGCCGTGTGGTTGAGAAGAACTGTTCAATCCTTATGCAGTCAGACGTGTCCGTCTTAAACGTTCCGGTTGCCACACCACACAACCAAACCTAATGGATTAAAGCAATGGGGAGGCCGACGTATTCAACCTTGCCACTTCTCGAGAAACAGAAACCGTCACGAGGAGACAGCATTGATTATTTGCTGTGTCTTTGAGAGAGAGAGAGAGAGAGAGAGAGAGAGAGAGAGAGAGAGAGAGAGAGAGAGAGAGAGAGAGAGAGAGAGAGAGAGAGAGAGAGAGAGAGAGAACAGCAACAAAGCAATGAAATACGAGGATGGTGGGTGGTGTATGATGCGCCGTTTTGTGTAATAATTCCACAAGACGTGGCCATGAAAAATAAAGTTTTTTACTGTAGAGCTGATACTTCGACTGAAAGATAATGAGGATTGTTTTCGCCCCATTTGCAAAATGGTTGTATTTTCAAACGGCGGGCGCTCACTGGATGGCTGATGTAGTTCATCCGTTTGGAACAACACCAGCTGTAGACTGCTGGGAATGGACAGGTTATAATCGATGCTCTGAGCCCTTTCAAACGTAAAGCTATGCTGACACAAGATTCGCTTGATATCACATTCGGAAGGTCCTCCTCGGCTATGCGACCTAAACGACTCTTGTATCGGCGAATTTAGCAATCAGTTGACTGAGTCTATCTCTAACGCTCAGCCAACCACGAAGGTGACATCACGGCGATAGAAACCTCATCAAATCACAAGTGGACGCCTGATGCACAATTCACGGCAGACGTCACTTTATATTTCACGAAGACAAACAAAATGAAGTTGCATGAACCGGGAAGACGGGTTAATCAGACGGGTAGATCAGTACTCTCGGCAACAGACAAAACTATCAGTTCAGAACTCTGCAGCGAAGCTACTTTTCAAAGCACTCAAGCGTGATCGTGTGTAACCTCTTCTTCAGGCATTTCACTGGTCACCGGTCTAAGCCAGAATAAAGTACTAATTGTCAACTGTCTTCTCTTCTTCTTCTATGACTCTTCTCCTGCCTGTCTCTCTGATATTTTCGTTGTGTACGAATCAAGTAAAGTTGAAGAGTGATAGCCCCTAATCTCGATTAGCTAAAGAGTCCAGGGCCCATAATTATGTTCGAGGAGAAAATAAAATTAAAGGCTGATAGACCCTACTCCCAATTAGCTAAAGAGTAAGTCCAGCTCTCGTTTCAGTCATGCACGAGTCGTCCATAGGCTCCAAAATACCTATTTGTTTGCGTCTATTTTTTAGATTGGGAAAGTCCATGTTCTACCAACAAGTCAACCCAAGTGACATCACCGCATGGCGATAACCAGTTGCTAATACGAGTCAAAGTTCAGTTCGATCTGCTAAATTCTCCAGACCTTAAAAACTCACGTGCACAAAGAATGGTGGCGCTGGTCCAAGCTGCTCCGTCTGTGCAGGTGACGTCAACGACGCCTTGGACGTAAACATCCGTGCTGACGCTGCAGGCGTAGTGCCCGACGTCATGAGTTGGGGTAGTCGTGTGCGTCACTGTCGTCCTGTCTATCAGCGGCGGTGGTGAACAGACTGAGGATAAAAAGATCACTTCTGAATCTCTGTCTGTTTGTTTGTCCTTCTCTCTCTCTCTCTCTCTCTCTCTCTCTCTCTCTCTCTCTCTCTCTCTCTCTCTCCTCTCTCCCCCTTCCCCCCCCCCCTCTCTGTCTGTCTGTCTGCCTGTCTGTCTGTCTCACACTGACTCTGTCTCTGTCTCTGTTTGTCTCTGTCGCTCTCTCTCTCTGTGTCTCTGTCTCTCCCCCCTCTCTCTGTGCAAGAACACTTCAAATCACTTACAAGGTGTAAGCGTTGTGGTTTGTGTTGTCGTTGTTGTTGGTGCCAGTGTTGTTTGAGTTGTCGTCGTCGTTGGTTGTGGTGTAGTTGTTGTTGATGTCATTGGTGTCGTTTGGCTCGACAGAGACTGCAGGATTACCTGAAGTTTAAGGAAAGAGGACCGGGTTCAAAATCGAGAAGTCTCGGGTTCGAAGCTGTTTTAGACTGCCGTTGAAATGCTAGCAGAAGCATATGAGTAAAAGAACGAAAGGTGTCCGAACGCTTTCCTCAGCTTGACATCATATATTAGTGAGAACACATCGCTTTTCGAGAGAGAGAGAGAGAGAGAGAGAGAGAGAGAGAGAGAGAGAGAGAGAGAGAGAGAGAGAGAGAGAGAGAGAGAGAGAGAGAGACTGATTGAACTTTATTTCTCAACGGTGAATATATTAGCACAAAGGCCGACTCATATATCTGCCGTTGCTACAGTACTACTAATAACCAAGAGATTCACAATCAAATATTATGACAGAAGGCTATAGACAAATACAGCATCAGAGAGAGTAAGAAGAGGCGGGGGGGGGGGGGGGGGGGGGGGGGGAGAGATGATTGATGATTGATGTTTTATTCATATAAAGGCCATGGCCCTTCATGAAGGGTGCACATACAGTTTGATACAAAGCCATAAAAAAAGGAATAAAAAGGTTTAGTTTTGCATCGTATAAGTGACAACTATTAACTACAACGGGTTCATTAGTACTAAGTAGTAACAGTATTCCTAATCTTGAAAGCCTTATACAGAAAAATTGACAGTTTTCTGACAATTTCCCGGTTGGTTGAAGCCAGCAGCAAACTAAGCCTAAAAAGGCAAGGATGTTTACAGAACTTGGGGGGAATAAACTGCTTTCTAATGTCATCTAGCATAGGGCAACATAGAACAAAGTGAACCTCATCTTCCTTAGCTTCTCCGCATAATGGACATTTCAAATCCTTTTCAACATGACTTCTATACCGATAATAATGTACAGAGAGCTCGGATACACCAAATCTAAATTTTGTCATGATACGTTTCAAATGTCTATCCATATTCATAGATATATATGTTTTGGTACAATGCGAAATGCTATTAAAACTTCTGTACATACTAAATCTGTCACTAGTTTGACCATGATCTTCCCAATCCTGCCATCTACAGTCAATCAGTCTTTCACGAAAAGCACGTATAAACTCATTCGCTCTTCCCACACCTTGATTCATCCATACATATCCAAAGCCATATTGAAACAATTGCATTCTAACATTTGAAACCCAGTTTCTCTTACCCCTGGCATCTAAATTGTATAACATCATATATGCTTTATGCGGCAATCTGTCTTCACCCATACATGTAAGCTTCAACCAACAGCGAATACATCTGACGGCGGAGTTCAACGTAATTGGAAACCTGTCTGTCTCACCATACACAAGGTCATTTGGTGTTTTCATATCTACCCCTAAAAATCTTTTCAGCGCGTACAAATGAACTTTTTCAATATGTATCGCCGCTTTATCAAGACCCCATAACTCAGACCCATACTGTGCGATTGGTTGCACTTGGGCATCAAAGAGCTTCAAAAACACTTCTAATGAATTGTTATTAAGCAAATATAGCTTTTGCAAAACACACACCAATGCATTCTTGGCTCTACTTGCTAAGTCTCTACAAGCAGAAACAAAAGACGGTCTTGTAGTGAAGTAAATGCCAAGATATTTGTACACATTCACAGCTGGCATAACAACACCATCATATATCCACCGTTCTCTAGCACCTAAATAACCACCTTTTCGAAAAACAATTATATTACTCTTATTCATATTAACTTTCAGTTCAAGCTCAGAAGCAGCATGCTGTAGACTATTCAACTGAGTCTGTAGTCCTACCACAGTTTCGGACATCAAAATGACGTCATCAGCCAATAACAGTATAAATAATTCAAAAGCATCGATCATAAAGCATGCACCGTGTCTCCCTTTGTCAATCACTTGTAATGCTAACTCATTTATGAACAGAGAGAAAAGGATCGGGCTACACACTGCTGGAAGCAGTGTGAATGATTACTTCTTGCTGTCAAATGACTTGTTTGCTGTTGTGTGTGATTCGTGTAAGCTAGTTATCTCCGAGCGTATCGAATCTGATCATATGCCCGTTGAACTGTACTTACGTAACTTGAAAGAAAAGGAGTTTATTGAAGACGATGAAGATGTGTGTATTAACAAATTCGTCTGGAACCCATCTAATTTTCAAGCATTTAAAGATTCATTTAACTCAGATGAAGCACGAACAAGGTTAAAACATGCGATAAATATGATAGACGTTGATATAAATAATGCGTTGCAGATCTTTAATAGCTCTATTAAAGAAATGGCAGAGTGTATGAAAAAACGTATTGTCGTAAATAAGCATAGGAAGTCTCATGACTGGTTTGATTCTGAGTGCAGTATTAACAGACGAAATGTACGGAAACAGCTACGGAAATACCGCCGTACGCTAAACGCAGACGATCGCAATGCCTTTTGCATAGCGAGACGAGAATATAAGAATTTATTGAAGAACAAGAAGAAACAACATAATGACAATTTGCTTAACATGCTGTTAGCCTCTGTGAAGAGTCAACGTGATTTCTGGGAAGCTGTGCATAAAGTTTCGTTTAAGAGGAAATTTGTTAGAAATGATATTGCTGTAGATGACTGGTTTCAGCACTTTAGGACTCTATTAGAAAAAGAGGTTAACAATGATGACATTACAGACAGTACTATGATGATGATGATGATGATGATGAAAATTACACTTTGAACCGTCCAATATCAGAGGCCGAAGTTTTGCTTGCACTTAGGAAGATCAAACTTAAAAAGGCTCCGGGACCTGACGGAATAATAGGGGAGATTATAAGGTATTCTGGTAATCAGGTTGTCCACTTCTTTGTAAAATTCTTGAATACTTTGTTTGATAAGGGAATATTTCCAGACGGGTGGACGGAGTCTATAGTTATACCGTTGTTTAAAAAAGGAGACATGAATAACCCTAGTAACTATAGAGGTATCTCACTATGTGACACAAGTAGTAAACTTTATAGTACAATTATTAATAACAGACTACGGGAATGGGTCGAACAAAATAATATTACTGGGGAGTATCAAGCCGGGTTCAAAAGAGGATATTCTACAATTGACCATATGTTTACTCTATTGGCATGTGTTCAGAAGCAGTTTGCTGCGAACCGAAAACTCTATGTTGCTTTTATTGATTTCGAAAAGGCGTTTGATTCTATTAATAGAAATTTTTATGGCCTATTTTGTTAAAGAATGGTATCAAAGGAAAGCTATTTAGATGTATTAAAAGTATGTATAGTAATATGAAAGCTCGAGTCAGATGTGGAGATAAACTTACAGATTATGTGAATTGTACTGCCGGAGTGAAACAGAGAGAGAGAGAGAGAGAGAGAGAGAGAGAGAGAGAGAGAGAGAGAGAGAGAGAGAGAGAGAGAGAGAGAGAGAGAGAGAGAGAGGAGAGTGGGGAGGGAAGGGGGGGGGGGAAGGGGAGAGAGAGAGAAAGGCTGAGGGGTATAGCAAGGGTGCTACCAGAAGCCCTGTACTATTCTAGGACAGACATAGAGACAGTTACATTAGTTAGTCACATAGCTCTCCGATTTTAACGTGTTGTCAAAGGACACCTCAGGACGAATAACATTACACTAAATCATACATTCAAAATCTGTATCTGGATAAAAACAAAAGGTAATCAAGTCACAGCCGCGGGTACGATTCTAGCACTAGACTGGTTCGATAAAATTTGTATTGGGTCTTTTAGTCAGGTTAGAAAACCGACAGAGCGTCTAGCCCGTCCAGTAAACATAGACATGTGAAACCCATGTGCTTGTGGCAATGTATGCAGGATGATTCTCTGGTAGTTAGGATCGTAACAGACGAACGAACCTGGGAGGTCAGCACTCCAGACGTGGCCTCCAGCGACGTGCTGGCAGCGCCCAGGTCAGCGGCGGAACAGACGAAGCAGCGACAGGAGGAGCCAAGGTGAAGGTCAGCGCACGTGAAACTGAAGCCCTGGCAGCCCGCTGTGACGCCGCAGGCACCGGCACACTGAGCTCTGCTCATCCGTCTGGAACCACCCCCCGTGCTGGCACCCCCATCACTGGGCAGCGTAGTGGGAATAGAAAGGTGAAGGTCAGCGCACGTGAAACTGAAGCCTGGACAGCCCGCTGTGACGCCGCAGGCACCGGCACACTGAGCTCTGCTCATCCGTCTGGAACCACCCACCTCCTGGCACGCATCACTGGGCAGCTGTAGTAGAATAGAAACGGGGTCTGTTCGGGGTGAAATGGGTAACTGGACAGGTCAACTGTAGTTAACGGGTGTGCTGAATGGGGGTGAGTCAGACAGGGCTAAAGGGTTTGTGAAAGGAGATGACTGGAGAAGTCAAACAGGGTGAATGAGGGGCCGCACACACACACACACACACACACACACAACACACACACACACACACACCACACACACACACACACACACACACCACACACACACACACACACACCACACACACCACACACACACACACACACACACACACACACACACACACACACACACACACACACACACACACACACACACACACACACACACACACACACACACACACACACACACACACACACACACACACACACACACACACCACACACACACACCACACACACACACACACACACACACTCACACACACACACACACACACACACACACACTCACACACACACACACACACACCACACACACACACACACACACACACACACACACACACCACACACACACACACTCTCTCTCTCTTTCTCTCTCTCTGTCTTTCTGTGTTAGTCCTTCGGTGTGAACGCCTCATTAACCGCACAGGGTCACCTAGGGTGAAATGGCGTGGGTAGAGGCGCGGTACCGGGTAAGAGGCTCGAGTGGAGGAGTGGGCAGTTTAAATGGGGTGTATAAAGGATCAGGCGGGGAAGTGGGTATTTGGAATGGGGTGTAAACGGGGTCAGGTGGGGAAGTGAAGTGGCTGGTTAAAACGGGGCAAGTGGGGACATGGGTAGTTGAAATGGGGTGTATAAAGGATCTGGCAGGGAAGTGGGTAGTTGAACTGGGGTGTAAATGGGGTCAGGTGGGGGAGTGAGGGATTGAAATGGGATGTAAAAGGATTCCTGTGGGGGTTGGGGGGGCGGGGGGTTAGCCGAAATGGAGTGAAAGAGGAGGGGTCATGTGGGAGAGTGGGTAGTTGAAATGTGGGTGTAACAGGGGTCAGGGGGGAAGTGGTAGTTGAAATGGGGTGTAAAAAGGTCAGGTGGGGAAGTGGGTAGTTGAAATAGGGTGAATGAGCTTCGGTCAAGAAGGCTCAGTGGGTGAGTCAAATCCATATACGTCATGCAATACAAAACATCTTTATTATATTGCCAAGCGTCAATACAACTGCACTAAGAATGTTCTGAAGTGACAAGTCCCCTCTTCACACATTTACGCCAATCATAAAACGTCATTAAATTTACAACATCAAACATCAAACACTCGGGTAAAAAGTCATTCATAAATAAATACACGAAATTTCCAACTGACATCAAGCTGTGCATATCACATAGAAATTGCCTCAGTCTTTACGAGATCCGGGCCAGGCTGACGTTCTGCTGTGTGAAAAGTGTTGGATGGCCACTCATTTTTGTTTGAGTCCTGCAAACACATTATTTCTTGGTGTAATTCCCCCTTGAACTACACATGACCGATAGAGAAGTGTAATTCCCCCTTGAACTACACATGACCGATAGAGAAGTGTAATTCCCCCTTGAACTACACATGACCGATAGAGAAGTGTAATTCCCCCTTGAACTACACATGACCGATAGAGAAGTGTAATTCCCCCTTGAACTACACATGACCGATAGAGAAGGAGACTAAGGGATTAAGCAAAGATTTCGTCTGCAGCGGCATCAAAAACGTCCACTTAAACCACTGCATGTGAGTATTACCAACGTTTTAGCGAGGACTTTTATTATCTATCTATCTATCTATCTATCTATCTATCTATCTATCTATCTATCTATCTATCTATCTATCTATGTTTTCTTATTCCTGATGGTGTTTATTACTACTGATGATTTACTTCCTTCTCAAATCAAAAAGACTTTGCTTCTTCATTGTTATTCTACAGAAAACACAGCGCAGCCTTAATTCTGACCATGTTTACGTAGTCAAAATCCAAAAGTCCACACGTTTTGCCTTTCAAGTTGTTGTGAGTGATAATTGTTGTGCTGTTGCTGTCCCCTATTACCGCCTTCGTTTTCTTCCTCTTCTGCAACGAACCCCACATAATCGTAGTTAATTGGGTCTTGGATTTTAACGTCCTGCCATCCGCACAGGGTCACCTGGGGATGAATTGCATGTTCAGAATGCTTCTATACCAGCTGAAAACTGTAATCACCAACTCACAAGTACAAAACTTGGGTCACCGTCCTGGACACAACAGTGAGCAACAAACACAACTTAGTGGAAACAGTCACTAATAAAATATAGCTCCTGCTATAAATGTAATTGTACATAAACATGTTATAAACGCACCTGGTGTAACTGACATTTGACACTAAAACATGGAACTGACCTGTTTGTCCTTCGTCATCATAAACGTTGATGACGTCACGCCGTTGCACCAAGCAGTTGGACAGACGACGAAAAGGATAATCGCAACGGAGCTGAGACACGCCATCGCAGCTGCCAGCTCCATCACCGACAAAAGATGTCTTCCTTCTCTCAGGGTTGATTGTCCGCCAGATCTGGCTGATTGTTGTTTCCTTGTTCAGCGATTTCCGTGTGCAAATTATGCACGTACTGCAGGCCGTTCGTGTGCAAATTATGCACGTACTGCAGGCCATTCCGTGTGCAAATTATGCACGTACTGCAGGCCGTTCCGTGTGCAAATTATGCACGTACTGCAGGCCGTTCCGTGTGCAAATTATGAATGTGCACCGTTCCTTGTGCAAATTATGTCTTTATAGCAACCGTTCTGTGTACAAATTACGCATGCATATAGCAACCGTTCCGTTTGCGGATTATGCATGTATAGCAACCATTCCCTGGGCAAAGTATGCATGCGTAGCAACCGTTCCGTGTGCAACGTATGCATGTACGTATTAGAGGCCGTTGTGGTTTCTACCTCAGCGAGTCCTAGGAGAATGGAAGCAACGTGTGCTACTGACAGGAGTCTCCTTGTTTTTGTTAAGTTTGGATCAGTACCTTCTCACCAGGGTCGGCATCCTGAATTCACCACAGTTCAGTATAAACCTATTAATTTATCGTTAATGGAAGTGATTGAAACAAAAATAAACAAACAACAACGACAACAAACTAGTTTTTGCCTTACGTTTTGTTCAGTGTGTCACTTTCGTTCGTAGGTAGCCGGAGATTTCTTAGTAAAATTTCAAATTGTACGTTACCTGAATGATAGAATCATTATGGACAAAGTGCACTGTCTCATTGGAAAGAGCGACCTCTTGCTTTTTGTTGCTTTGTTTGTTTTTATCAACAGAATGGGTGCCTTTGTGTGTCTTAAAGAGTCAAAGAAGGGAGACAATCAGACCTGCCAAGTTCTGGCTGGACGGATAACACGGCGAAGCAGACAGCACAACGAAGCAAAGAAAAGAATGTTCCAACATTTAATCAACCTTCCTTGGTATAAGACTGAGTCTTTGTGATAGTCTCCCAAAGATTGACTGAAATAAATTGAATTGAAAGAAGTAATGATTACACACGTCTGGCGTTCAATGCACGTCAAACCAGCGAAACTGTAAAAGAAAAACAACACTTATGTAGAATGTTCAAATGGGTGATTCGAGCATGTTGCTGAATGAAAAACCTTTCAAAGTCCCTTGGTAACGACCACAAATGGGTTTTGTGAACATAGAAATCAAACTCTCCTCCGCTAAGAATCCAGAGCTGTTAAATGTTCTCCCGTCTTACGCGTGGAGTAAGTTTGAGTATAACTTTAAATGCTGACTTTCTAACCTCTGGCCTATCCGTTATTTAAGCTTTTAAC
>JABMCL010003533.1:60000-70000 GCA_018857735.1 Alviniconcha marisindica | reverse complement strand
GACTGACAAAGAAAGCATACAATAATCTAATCCATTTGCAAGAGAATGGTAAAAAGACATGGACTTTTCATGTAATGCAACTGATTTGTACAAATGGATTTGGTGAAGTGTGGTTTCAACAGGGAGTAGGCGATGCGGGTGCATTCCTCAGATGTTTCAGGCAGAGATTGGTTGATCAGTATATACAAGGTTGGGCTACAGATATCGAGACCAAAGAAAGGTTTGAGTTTTATTCCAGCTTTAAACGAGAGAGAGAGAGAGAGAGAGAGAGAGAGAGAGAGAGAGAGAGGAGAGAGAGAGAGAGCAAAATCCGGGGTGGGTGGGAGGTGGGGGGATGCTGGAATCGTGAGAACTTTCAATACTCGAAGGCAATACTGCAGAAAATCTGCAGAACATGTGGCTAGTAATCAAAATAGTGCTTAAAAGGCAATGTGCAGGTGTACACAGTTATCCAGCACGTTAATAAGCGCGCTGTGCTCTACTTTAAGGACGGCGTTGGCCAGCTTTGCACGTCACAAAGTCCATAGTTCGCACGGTTGTAACTGCTGAGTGGCTTGGTCCAGTAGCACCAGACATCACCATAGCCATTGTCGAAGGTGCAGCAGTAGTTGCTGGCCGCCGTCTTGCTGTTGTTGTCGGAGGGGTACATGCCGTCAGGTTCGTATGGCGGGGTCTTTATATAGGGGTAGTTGAGGGCCACGCCTGGCATTCCGTGCGTACCTTAGGCTGTGTGAGAGTTACAGCCGGCGTAGACCGGACCATACGTGGGGTGGTTGTACCGTTACGTCGTAGTGATGGTGGATTCAAGAGATCACACATGTTTAAAACAAAGAAATCAATCTCAAACAAGATTGCTAGCGTTCAAAAACACGATCCAAACCATTACCAGTAGTAAAAAAGAACGGTAATTGTAATGGAACGATACAAACGTGTGTACAAATCAGAGTAAGTCCCTATTTTCTAAGAAACAAAACGACAACTAAATGTTGATAAATCGAAATAGTAGATTTAATAATCCGATTACGGTTTGGAATATAGTGCTATGGCTGGGGAAATGTTGGCATGACAGTGACGTATAAGTGAAAAAGGCATGATGGTAAGAATATTATGACGTCAAAATTAAATGACGCATAAGAGCTGAGCTTTGGAATACAAGTGATTAAACAATATTTAGACAGAAGAAGAAGAAGAAGAAGAAGAAGAAGAAGAAGAAAGAACGAAGAGAGTTCTTTTTAACCGTTTGTGTGTTTGGATCTCAGTTGTTTAGCCAGTTTTATACGGCGTTTAAGCTGCTCAAAACATAGACCAACTAATCTAACATTGTCTACGTAATTAGGCCGGCCGGATAGTCATATGTACGCTCAATACATGCCGGGTTGTTCAACTTTGTGTTGTTACTGACAGTCCAGAAGATAAAGGCGAATGAAGGGGCTATTTACTCCTCGTGTATATGTGCCCAGATTTACGTACTCTCTCTAGCATTCAAACGGTTAACGAAACTGCAATATCCGATTTATCGGCACAGGTACCTCATGCTAACATCTCCAGACCTTAAAAACTCACGTGCACAAAGAATGGTGGCGCTGGTCCAAGCTGCTCCGTCTGTGCAGGTGACGTCAACGACGCCTTGGACGTAGACATCCGTGCTGACGCTGCAGGCGTAGTGTCCTACGTCATGAGTTGGGGTAGTCGTGTGCGTCACTGTCGTCCTGTCTATCAGCGGCGGCGGTGGACAGACTGAGGATAAAAAGATCACTTCTGAATCTCCGTCTGTCTGTCTGTTTCTCGGTCTGTCTGTGTGTCTGTCTGTCTGTTTCTCGGTCTGTCTGTCTGTCTGTCCCTCCGCCCTCCCCCTCTCTTTCTTTGTGTGAGTGAGGGGGCGTGTGTGTGTATGTGTACACGTATGTGTATTTGTGTCTGTGCGTAGCTCTGTGTGTGTGTGTGTGTGTGTGTGTGTGTGTGTGTGTTGTGTGTGTGTGTGTGTGTGTGTGGTGTTAGAGTGAATGTGCCTAGCTCTGTGTGTGCTTGCATGCATGAGTGCGTGCGTGCGTCGAGCGCACGCGTATCTTTGTTTGTGTCTGTCCCAGTCTGCTTGTACCTTGATGTCTACGTCTACCTGTTTATCTGTGTGTTTGCCCCCCCCCCCCCCCCCCCCCCCCCCCTCTCTCTCTCCCCTCTCTCTCTCTCTCTCTCCCTCTCTCCCTCTCTCTCTCTCTCCCGTCCCCCCTCCCCATCTTTCTCTCTGTTCCTCTCTCTCCCTCCCTCTATCTTCCTCCTTCACCCCCCCTCTCTACAAGAACACTTCAATTCACTTACAAGGTCCGGGCGTTGTGGTTTCTGCTGTCGTTGGTTCTGGCGCTGATGTGGTTTCAGTTGCCGTCGTTGTTGGTTGCGTCGTTGGTTGCATCGTTGGTTGCGTCGTAGGTACTGTCGATATCGCTGTCGTTGTTTCCGGTGCACCTGTCGTTGATGCCATCGGTGTCGTTTCGCTCGACAGAGACTGCAGGATTACCTGGAGTTTAGAGAAAGACCACCGGGCTCAGGATCAGCACGTCTTGGGTTCGAATCCTCCTTCAAACTGCCGTTGACAGACCCCTGCCCCCACCCCCCACCCCTCGAAAAGAAAGAAAGAAAGAAAGAAAGAGAAAAAATAAGCCCCTGAACACTTCTGTTTCATGTATTCGACGTCTCGCGTGTTACGCGATCGCAAAGTGTGTGTGTGTGTGTGTGTGTGTGTGTGTGTGTGTGTGTGTGTGTGTGTGTGTGTGTGTGTGTGTGTGTGTGTGTGTGTGTGTGTATCGGCGAAACAGCAAAACCGAATGTAAGGCGCATATTGCGGCATGATAACCTGTAGACTGTTTGGAATCAGACCGTTCTGGCATAAACACTTTGCAAGAGAAATAGGCGGATAGCCTCACTACGTAAAGGCACCGCTACACTGGTAGCAACTGATAGAATTGTCCTTAAAGTGGAACTGGGATGTCTACAGTAAATAATTCAAAACCACATGCTACAAGAGCGCATTGAGTCTGCGTTGAGATCAGAGAATAGCGCTATATGAAAGCGATCAAAAATAACAACTAGAGCGTCGTCCATTGGGTCGACGTCTGAGTGCACCATTCACAGCGCAATGCTCTGTGGGATAGTACTGACGTCACTGAGAGACTCAGTCAAAACGGCGGATAATACACTATCAAACCGCAACAGAAAACACAATTATAGTTTTTTTCAATCGATTAACGACTGAAACACATTACAGGTTAAAAGGAACGATATTTTAATCGGACAATGCAATAACATGTGCACATGTTTGGTGCAAGAACTTTTTCAAAAAAGAAAGTAACAAATGATGGCATAAATCTAATCTGACTATACCTCTCTGTCAGTTTGTTCAAGCTACAGACATTATGATACATTAAAAAAAAGAACATAAATAAAATTTGACTACTCTGTCAGTTTGTTCAAGCTACAGATAATGTAATACGTTAACAAACGATATGAATAAAATATGACTATTTCTCTGTCAGTTTGTTCAAACTACAGATAATGTAATACGTTAACAAACGATATGAATAAAATATGACTACTTCTCTGTCAGTTTGTTCAAGCTAGTTAACACACAAACAGACAATGGTATGTATGAACTCTGGTTACTTCTGTCAGAGAACTAACACATAAGAAGCCATATTTTCATGCATATCATAGTTTGTTAGTATATTATCCGCCAGTGTGACGCAGTCTCTGACGTCACTGATAGCCTGCTGAGCACGGCACTCAAACGCCGGCTCAGTACCCAGTTTCCCTTCGCTTCCCCTTTAACCTGCTCTATCGGCGTGCCCGTAGAATCAGCACGTTGGATTTCCCGCAAGGGATCGAGCAGACAGTTAAGAAAAACAACGAACGAACCTGGGAGGTCAGCACTCCAGACGTGGCCTCCAGCGACGTGCTGGCAGCGCCCAGGTCAGCGGCGGAACAGACGAAGCAGTGACAGGAGGAGCCAAGGTGAAGGTCAGCGCACGTGAAACTGAAACTCTGACAGCCCGCTGTGACGCCGCAGGCACCGGCACACTGAACTCTGCTCATCCGTCTGGAACCGCCCACCTCTTGACACGCATCACTGGGCAGCTGTAGAAGACGAAGAGAAATGGGATTAATTTGCAGGTCAAATGGGGTATATGGACAGGTCTGTTGTGAACGGGTGTACAATACAAATACAATGCATAATAACTTTGTTATTCATAATAAATACAAAGAATGAACATTCGCTTATTTGGTCACTCGAACTCCACAAAAAGGGACAATTAGATAGTTCATCATATCAAAGGTAAAAGCATACAACTAAAATAAAGCGGAGTAAAAGGTAAAAATCACTCTTCTGAGATCGATTAAGCGCATTGTCATTAGTCAGATTCCTACCCTCCACCGTCTTTTCATTCACAGCCAAATCAATGCCCACCCACCTAGTCACGCCTACACCCACATTAAAAATATCACATCGCCCACCTACACCCAAAATTCGTACACATACGCGCGCTCCTAATTGTCCATTAGTTAACACAAAACCCTCATAATCCATATTAATCACAATTCTAATGCCATTATTTTACAACCACAGCAATAGTCATAATTATAAGTATAATTATTACAACTGAAGCCAGAACACAAGTCACAGTATCACTGCATTCGAAACAACATATGTAGGTTGCATGTGTTTTTAGCTATAACCTGCCGTCTGCACATTTGGCAGAATGACAGGAATCCTTTACGTGCTACTGCGGTAACCTGGGGGTAGAACGGATACCGAAATAAGAGTCAGCACAGAAAGTTGACCATGCCGAAGAAAATTCTCCCGCCGCTGTTGCTGGATCTCGAACCCTTGACCTTTCGATCACGAGTCCAGCGCTCTAACCACTGAGCTATCCCTGCTCCCCAGTTGTTATAATTGGCATCATTATTTCATTGGTATACCTTTCCTGGCGACACGATTTCCGCCTGCCTACCATGTCATCCTGGGCCATTCAACATCATTGTTGCCAAAGCCTCCCAAACAGAGGTCTATCGGAAACAATGAACGAATCAGAATTTAGTCCATGGTTTGAAACTGTATTGCTTCTTCCCGCAGTGACCAGAACAAAACAAAAAACCACCACCACCACCACCACCAACAACAACAACAAAAATTAACAAACAAACCACATTGTAAACCCGAATCAACACAAAAGGCAGTTAATTAGCGCTCGAATGACATAACACAACCACAACAACAAAGACCTGAGTCGCCTACAGTAACTCTCACCTGGTATGTCGTACACATCGTACTTAAACTCCACCAGAGGTACATCCTATGGCCTTGTATTGTACATGCTCCGGCATTGTAAACCAAATACATGTATCAAACGATTTGCAGTTGCCCGTAAATCGATCCACTATCGGTGTTCAACACCGTCGTCTAGTTAATGACTAGACAAATGTATTTTGTGGTGATTAATTTCGTGCTTTATTCATCTTTTTTGTTTTGCTTTTTCTTGTTTTGTTTTGTTTGTTTTTCGTCTCGCACGAGCGTGTGTTCTTGCTTGCTGTTTCACCTAGTTACTCTTTCTCTCTTTCTTAGTCCACAACAAGTTGTAGTGCGTTGTAATTGTTCTGTCCCTGATCTCCCCTGCACCCCACCACCTTCGTCTTCTTCCTCTTCTGGAACGAACCCCACATAATCATAATTAATTAGTTAATTATGTCTTGGATTTTAACGTCCCCTCATCCGAACAGGGTCACGTCAGGATGAATTACATATTCAGAATTCTTCTAGATGCCAAATCAAACCAGTAATGACCGAATCAGAAGTAAACAACAACAACAACAACAACAAAAACGTGGGTCACCGTTCTGGACACAACACAGGCAACAGCAAACACAACTGAGTGGAAACAGTCACTGATAAAATATGGCTCATGCTATAAATGTAGTTGTACGTAAACATGTTACAAACCTAACTGGTGTAACTGACATTTGTCACTAAGACATGGAACTGACCTGTTTGTCCTTCGTCATCATAAACGTTGATGACGTCACGCCGTTGCACCAAGCAGTTGGACAGACGACGAAAAGGATGATCACAACGGAGCTGAGACACGCCATCAAAGCTGCCAGCTCCATCATCGACAAAAGATGTCTTCCTTCTCTCAGCGTTAACTGTCCGCCCTTGGGCTTTGCAGATCTGGCTGATTGTCTTTCCCTGTTCAACGATTTCTGTGTGTAAATTATGTATGTATAGCAACTATTCGGTGCTAAATTATGCACTTATAGCAACCGTTCCGTGTGAAAAGTAGCTATTTTTTCGCATGCCGTTCCGTGTGCAAAATATGAATGTATAGCATCCGTTGCGCTTGCAAATTATGCATGTATAGCATCCGTTCCGAGTGCAGAGTACACATGCATAGCAACCGTCCGTGTTGTTTCTCTCTTTCTTGATTTTTGTAAGATTGTCTGTTGTTTTTATCTTTGATATAAAAATGTCTGTTGTTGCAAAAACAAATACGTTAACTATGCTTGTAAGCGTTTACAATAAGCTTAGCTTGTTTAATGACCATTCGATGATTTAGTTTTTCCATATTTACATGAACACAAATAAACTCTCTTTAAAGAATGTATGCATGTATAGCAACCGTTCCGTGTGCAAAGTATGCACCCATAGCAACCGTTCCGTGTGCAAAGTATGCATGCATAGCAACCGTTCCGTGTGCAAAGTATGCATCTATAGCAACCGTTCTGTGTGCAAAGTATGCATGCATAGCAACCGTTCCGTGTGCAAAGTATGCACGTATAGCAACCGTTCCGTGTGCAAAGTATGCATCTAGAGCAACCGTTTTGTGTGCAAAGTATGCATCTATAGCAACCGTTCCGTGTGCAAAGTATGCATCTATAGCAACTGTTCCGTGTGAAAAGTATGCATCTATAGAAACCGTTCCGTGTGCAAAGTATGCATCTAAAGCAACCGTTCCGTGTGCAAATTATGCATCTATAGCAACTGTTCCGTGTGCAAATTATGCATCTATAGCAACCGTTCCGTGTGCAAAATATGTATGTATAGTAACCGTTCCGTGTACAAAATATTTATGTATAGAAACCATTCCAGAAATCGGAAATTCCACAACTCAGAAAATGGTGATATTTTAATTTCAAATGGTACACACACACACACACACACACACACACCACACACACACACACACACACACACCCACACACCACACCACACACCACACACCACACACACACGCACACACACGCACACACACACACACACATACACACACACACACACACACACACACACAACACACACAACACACACACACAACCACAACACTCACACCGACACGCACACACCCCCACATCCACACAGCACACACACACACATCACACACCACACACACCAACCACACACACACACCACACACCAACACACACACACACACACACACAACACACACACACATCTTATGTCCAGGGGTCATCGTAGTTTTAAAGCTTAAAACGTCTTACCTTTTTTCTTTTTTCCCCACGAAAGCTGAAAATAACTGAACAGTAGTTTCGCGTGATTGGAATCGAGTTTTTGTTTTTGTTTTGTTGTTTGTTTGTTCTTCTTGTTTTTGCTTTTCCACGTTTATTTGCTTGTGTTCTTTTCAAGTAAATGGGTGCCTTTGTGTGAGTGCTAAAGAGTCGTTGCAGCCAAAAAAGGGAGACAATCAGACCTGCCAAGTTCTGCTGGACTGATGACACGGCGAAGCCGACCGCACAAGGAAGCAAAGAGAAGAATGTTCCAACTTTTAATCAACCTTCCTTGGTATAAGAGTGTGTGCCTGTGAAAGTCTCCTAAAGATCGACTGAAGTCAGCTGAAATAAAAGAATCTGAAACAAAAATCACTGCTAGCGTTCTTCCAAGTGCTTGACATAGTTCAAACAAACAAACAAAAAATGTAAGTAGATTAGCTTTCCATCTCATTTTTCATCGTTTTCCACCTTTAATTGTTGGTTAAGTGTCGTTTTGTAGCTTAATAAAAGAAATTTCCGCCTAAAATTCAGATTTTGCGTTTTGTCCTAATAAATAGCGTTATTTTGAACCTTGTATATGTTTGAAACTTAAAAGAAGTAATTATTACATACAATCTAGGGTTACTTGCGCGGCAAACGGCGAAACTGACAAAGAAACACAGCATTTGTGTAGACTTTTCGAAATGGTGATTCCTGCATGTTGCCAGATGAAACCTTTGAAAGTCTGTTGGTAAACATCACCACAAACTGTTTCTTTGGACCGCCGCCATGGATTTTGACTTATCCGCTATTTAAGCATTCTTTTCTTTTTTTCTTCTTTTTTCAGAGCAGTGTTCATCAGTAAGGTGACGTGTTTTTGTTGTAGCTATCTCTAACTGACAACTCTGGAGGCCGACTCGGTATACACAGTTGTGTGTATAGCCGTTGTTATTACCTTTGCACAAGGGCAGCCACGCACCGTCTTCGGAGAAAAGGTGTACAGTTTTACAATACAACTTTATTGTCTCTGTGTAGCGAAATTTGCCTTTGAACCTGTGATTTAATAGCTTGAGTTTGGCCTGATGTGACCATCGTGGTTGGCTGCACGTTAAAAATATATTGGTCAGTCTTGGGTTTATATACAGTTAAGTGGAGCAACACTCTTACCCCCCCGCCCCCCCCATTTTTTTTCCCCCCCCATATTTTTTTTTTTTTTTTTTTTTTAGAAGACATACGTACGGATATACACAGATCGACCGACCAGTCCTTCCTTCTCTTGTAAGTGGCACTCGTTCTGACTAATGATTCACTTGGACTGCCTGTCAATCAGTCTCCCGAGAGCTACCTCCCAAGCTGTAAGCCGTATCTAACCACTGTTGTTGTGTCATTGGATTGATAAGTTTATAAAACAAGGAACACTAATAAATAAATTATTAGAGCGTGCGTGTGAATAGAACATGAGTCCGGGATGTCTTTCATATAACAGTAGATTATTCATGGCGCCCCAATTTGTAACACCCCAGAACGCTTACAAAGACGTAAGGATGCACACATTTCAAAACACACACGCACGCACACACACACACACACACACACACACACACACACACACACACACACACACACACACACACACACACACACACACACACACACACACACACACACACACACACACACACACACACACTACAAATACATGCATTATTGCTGATGGGTTGGTGCAATGAGAACAAAACGACAGACCAGTATGCAGAATAGCAGGGTTTTCAGTTCTGACCTAAAAGAAGAGAATGAAGACGAATGCCTGACAGAGAAAAGAAGAGAGTTCTAGATCACAGATCCTATATATCGAAAGGGTCTCTTCCCCAGGATCCTTCTGCACATCCTAGGAACACGGAAGATCCCAGTATCCGAGGCTAAGCGAAGAGAGCGAGAAGGAGAGCAGAGATGATGTAACTCAGAGAGGTATGGAGGAGCTGTTACCAGAGGCAATGTGGAAGCAGATGAGAGCTACGTTGTATTGAACCCGGCTGCTGATTGGTAGCTAGTGGAGATCGTAAATGAGTGATGTGGGCAGATTTAGAAGCTTCAAGAACATTCAGTATGATACACCGCAAGGCTAGATGACAAAGGCAGACTACCGTGCAAGCTGTGTATGGGCTGACCAAGACTGTATCAATAATTTCCACTAACGAAATTTTAACGAGTTCTATTTTGGAAAGGTGCAGCAGCGGCCTAACATGTTAGGTGGCAGTCTAATTCCCACTGGAGAATTCAACTGGCAAGTGAATTCATTCATTCTTTATGTGCCTTTTATACACTGCCTATTGCACACCCTCATCTATACCCGTGCGCTTTTGGGACCAGTATCAACACAGTCGGGGGATAATCAGTACTCGAATGACGTCACACAACCACTACAACAAAGACCTGAGTCGCCACAGTTGAGACTCTGGTGGAGTTTATG
>JABMCL010003533.1:42500-50000 GCA_018857735.1 Alviniconcha marisindica | reverse complement strand
TTTTGTTTGGACACTACAGTCATAAACCGGACAGGGCATACTGTTTCAAATCTGTTTAATTTTGTTTCCATTTTTATTTTTTTATTGGTAGAAAGCGACCAGTAGTTGCAGAGTGTCACTTTTATTTTTGAACTAAGTGTTCTATGGAATGTTTTTGCTTTCCTTTGACTATTAATCTCCATTAATAACAATATTATCTAAAAGTTAAATCCTCCTAAATCCTCAATTTGGACCAATTGTTTAGTACAAAAACCACGTGTCTGCCTTTTGTAGCAAAAAATCATGCCTAGTTAATATTGTTTTGATATAAAATCATACAACAGACGTTCATGCTTGCAACCGCGCTTTTGTCAAAGAATCTGGTTGTTTTGACTACATCTCATCGTTCAGGTGGTATGTTTTGATTATGCGATAAATCCTCGTAAGTCTTCATTACGGATCAGGTGTTAAGGATAGAAAGCACGTATCTTCATTTCTAGCAAAAATAGTTCATAACTTACTCTTTTCCTCCAAAAAAAATTCATAACAACAAACGTAGGTACTTACGAGTGTGCATGTGTTAAAAACGTGATATGTTTAGGTTAAAACTGATTTTTAAAAACATTTTTTTGTGTTTTTCTCAAAACTGGAAAAAAATGAGTTACGAGGTTTTAAACGGTCACCGACGATATGCACGCTCAACGCATGCCGGGTTGTTCACCTTTGTGTCGCTACTATTCAGAAGATAAAAGCGAATGAAGGGTCTGTTTGCCCCTCGTGTATATGTGCCCAGATTTACTTCCTCTCTCTGGCATTCAAACGGTTAACGAAACTCCAGAATCCGATTTCTCGGCACAGGTACCGCATGCTAACATCCCCAGACCTTAAAAACTCACGTGCACAAAGAATGGTGGCGCTGGTCCAAGCTGCTCCGTCTGTGCAGGTGACGTCAACGACGCCTTGGACGTAGACATCCGTGCTGACGCTGCAGGCGTAGTGCCCTACGTCATGAGTTGGGGTAGTCGTGTGCGTCACTGTCGTCCTGTCTATCAGCGGCGGTGGTGGACAGACTGAGAATAAAATGATCGTTTCTGAATCTCTGTTTGTTTGTCTCTTGCTCTGCCTGTCTGTGTCTCTGTGTCTGTCTGTCTGTCTCTCTGTGTCTCCCTCTCTCTCTCTTTCTCCGTCTCTGTCTTTGTTTATATTCCCGTCTCCCTCTCTTCCCCCCCCCCCCCCCCCCCATCCACGCACGCCCCCCCCCCCCCCTGCACCCCCCTCTTCCCTCCCCCAGCCCGTACCCGCTCCGCTCTTTCTCAATCTGAAGAAAGAAAAAAAAACTAACTTCAAAATCACTTACAAGGTTGAAGCGTTAGTGTTTCAGCTGTCGGTGCTTCTGGTGCCGATATGGTTTCAGTTGTCGTTGTTTCAGGTGCACCTGTCGTTGATGTTACTGGTGTCGTTTTGCTTGACAGAGACTGCAGGATTACCTGGAGTTTAGGGATCGAGGTTAGGGTCGAAAAGTCCCGGGCTCGAATCCTGCTTCAAACTGCAGTTAACAGACCCCCACCCTCCCCCTCTCCGCCCCCCAGAAATAGGTGCATAGCCATACTACGTAAAGGCACCGCCACACTGGTGGCAACTGATATAATCGTCCTTAAAGGGGAACTGGGATATCTACAGTAAATCATTCAAAACCACTTGCTACAAGAGTCTGCGTCGAGATCAGAGAATAGCGATATATGAAAGCGATCAACAACAACAACTAGAGCAATGAGGTATCGTCCATTGGGTCGACGTCTGAGTGCAAATGTTCACAGCGCAGTGCTCTGTGGGATACGGGGATAGTAATGACGTCACTGAGAGACTGGGATAGTAATGACATCACTGAGAGACTGAGTCTAAATGGCGGATAATACTCTAACAAAGTGGAACAGAAAATACGATTACAGCAGTTTTTCAATCGATTCACGATCAAAACACACCAGAGTCTAAAAATAAAGCTATTTTATTCGGACAATGCAAAACGTGCGTACATGTTCGGTGCAAACAACTTTTCAAGCTTCAGACAGATATTAAAATACCAAATGATGATATAATAATAATAATAATGGAAATTTGTAAAGCGCCTACCCTGCGGCTCAAAGAGCTGAAATATGAATGTAATCTAACTATACTTCTGTGTCAGTTTGTTCCAGCTGCAGACAGACAGAGAATATTATACACAAACAAACAATGTGAATGAAATCTGGCTACTGATCTGTCGGAATAGACAGACAGACAGACAGACAGTTAACACACAAACAGACGATAGTATGTACGAAATCTGGTTACTTCTCTGTTAGACAACTGACAGATAAGAAGCCGTGTTTTCATGCATATAATCGCTGGTTAGTATATTATCCGCCAATTTCACACACTGACGACACTATGCACGGCACTCAAACGCCGGCTCAGTACCCAGATTCGCTTCGCTTCCACTTTAACCTGCGCTAGCGGCGTACCCGTAGAATCAGCCCGTTGAATTTCCCGCAAAGGATCGAGCAGACAGTTAAGGAAAACGACGAACGAACCTGGGAGGTCATCACTCCAGACGTGGCCTCCAGCGAAGTGTTGGCAGCGCCCAGGTCAGCGGCGGAACAGACGAAGCAGCGACAGGAGGAGCCAAGGTGAAGGTCAGCGCACGTGAAACTGAAGCCCTGACAGCCCGCTGTGACGCCGCAGGCACCGGCACACTGAACTCTGCTCATCCGTCTGGAACAGCCCACCTCTTGACACGCATCACTGGGCAGCTGTAGAAAACGAGCAGAAATGGGTCAATTTGGAGGTCAACTGGTGTAACTGGACAGGCCAAATATAGTGAGCGGGTGTACAATACAAATATAATACAAAAGAAGGTTATTATTCATAACAAATGCATAAAATGGAAATTCGCCTTTTGGGTCAATCGATTTCCACAATAGGGGACAATTGGATAATTGTACATAACCAAGGTAAAAGCATACATATGAAATAAAACGGAGCAAAACGCAAAACGCAATAAAAACGTCGCTTCTCAGATCGATTAAGTACACAGTCATTACTCATATTCCTACCCCTCCACTGCCTCTCATTTCACAGCCAACCAACGCCCACCCACTCACACACACACCAGTATACCCACATTAAAAATACCACATCGCCCACCTACAGACACACACACACACACACACACACACACACACACACACACACACACACACACACACACACACGCACACACACACACACACACACACACACACACACACACACACACACCCACACACACACACACACACACACACACACACACACACACACACGCACGCACACACACGCACGCACACACACACACATGCGCGCGCGCCTAAATATCCATTATTTAACATAATATCATCAAAATCATCATAAGATCATCACACTATCAATACCGTCATCTCACAATCACAACAATAAAAATAATTGTTACAATTGAAGCCAGAACACAGCAGTCACAGTGTCACTGCATTCGAAGCCACATATGTAGGGTGCGTGTGTGTTTAGTTGTAACATGTCGTCTGCACATTTGGCAGAATGACAGGAATCTTTTACGTGCTATCACGATACCAAAATAAGAGTCAGCACAGAAGGTTGACCATGCCGAAGAAAATTCTCCCGTCGCTCTTTCTGGGACTTGAACTCCCGAACTTTCGATCAAAAGTCCGGCGCTCTAACCACTGAGCTATCCCCCCGCTCCCAAATTGTCTTAACTGGCATATTTCACAGGTATACTTTTGTTCGCGACACGATTATCGTCTGCCTACCATGCTTTCTTGGGTCATTCAATTTCATTGTTGCCAAAACCTCCGAAGTCTATCGGAAACACAAAAGTCTGAAACATGAATGACTGCTCGCGTTCTAAAACAAGATCCAAAAACATAATCAAATCAATCAATCAATGTTTTATTTTATGTCTGTTCACATCGAGTTGATATTACACACACACACACACACACACACACACACACACACACACACACACACCACACACACACACACACACACACACACACACACACACACAACAGACATACACACACACACACAAAATTATAATAGCTTACCAACAGGACTATGAGCAATCAATTTAACAATAGAATTGATCATATCAGTATTATACAAAATATCTCTTACGTTGTTGCAAGCATTAAAGTCATATCCATTTTTCGGAAATAACTCTGTGGTAATATGCCATTCTAGTAGTATACGTTTAACAGATAGGATATTTTTACAAACGCATGTCACATTCTGTGAATATTTAGTGTTCCAGGTATTTAGACGTAACTTGTAGATTACTCTTGCTAAATGCCTCGAACAAGAAGGTATTGCAAATTTACTTTTTTCAATTTGTTTATACACATTCTTCTCAAGTATTGAAATAATCATCTCATGAGACGATAGTAGTAGGTTACTGTATGATGTTTCAGACATGTTTTTCATTGCACCTTGTTTAGCTAATTTATCTGATACTTCATTCCAATAAAGACCACAATGAGACGGTACCCAACAAAACTCAATCCTAATACCTCTATACATGATACAATGTATTAAATATTTTACTTCATAAAGTATGTCCCCTCTCATTTTACAGTCCCAGTTTTCAATGCATATAGAACCGATTTTGAGTCAACACAGTTAAATTAAATAGTCCTAACTGAATATTGCATAATTATGTCGTTTAATGCCATTAAAATGGCATATAACTCAGATGTGAATATAGAAAAACACTTCCCTAAGTAAAAAGACTTTTGTACTTTTAATTCAGGAATGACGAATCCTGCTCCAATATCTAATGAGTCCAGAACGGAACCATCAGTGAAAATCTTAATATGATTTTGATAGTTATTAATTAGATGTTCTCTTACTTCTATAGTTAAAATGTTTGTAGATTCACTTTTCTTCAAGTCAGTATAATCAATATCAAAGTTGACATTTATATGTTCCCCCTGTGGCATTTGAGGTGATGTTGGGAGAAATGGAACTGATTTAATATCTATGAATTGATTTAATATCCAAAAACATAAGAGTTTCAAAAGAACGTTTATTTATTACGACATGGACACACAAATTGTGTGTCTATGTCACGATATATAAGCGTTCGTTTGAACCTTTTATGTGTTTGGATCTATCGGAAACACTGAAAGAATCAGAATTTTCACTTGGTTTGAAATTGTATTGCTTCTCCCCGCAACGACCAAAACAAAACAAAAAAACAAACAAACAAAAAACGCATTGTAAACCAAATGCATGTACCAAACGGTTTGCAGTTGCGCATTGAGTCCTCTATCAGTGTTCAACACCGTAGTCTTGTTTTATGACTAGACGTTTTTTTCTTCCTGGTGTTTAATTCAGTTGTGAGTAAACAGAAGAGACTATATTCTCGTGCTTTATTCGTCTTGTGTTGCTGATTTCTTTTCCTTTCTATCGCACTCGTACGTATTCTTGCTTGCTGTTTTTCCTAGTTACTCTTTCTCTCTTTCTTAGTCCACAACAAGTTGTTGTGTGCTGTAGTTTGTTGTGTAGAGGGGGGCTCTACCACTTAAGAACCACACACAATCATAGTTTATTAGTTAATTAGGTCTCAACGTCCCGTCACCTGCACAGGGTCACCTCAGGATGAACTACATATTCACAATAGACGATCTTCGGAAATTCAGGCGACTGCACTCGGCAAGAGCCTTCGGGCATGGACCTGTATATATAGGTACATGCCTGCGGGTGTAACGCAGAGTAGGCACGCCATTGTTGGGGGTACAGTGAGCACGTGGGGAAGATGACGGATACCCGTAAACAAAAGGCAGAAAAGGCATCAGAAATGCCGATCAAACACTCACGGCTCACGGGGAACGTGCAGATCGGATAGTAGGTTCCCCCAGCTGGTAGTCTTGTATAAATTATAATAGGTCCATGCCTGAAGATCTCAAAGTGTCGCAGATCAGCTCTTCTCCGCTGCCACCTCCATTCAGGGGACTTCACTCTCGTGGAGTAAGAAAACACAGTCAGATTATCTTCGCCTGTTATTTCCGGAAATCGTCTATTCTTTGATGCCAGTTCGAACCAGTAATTACCAAATCACAAGTAAGCAACAATAACAACAACTTGGGTCACCATTACGGACACAACACAGGCAACAGCAAACACAACCAAGTGGAAACAGTCACTGATAAAATATAGCTCGTGTTGTAAAATTACTTGTACACAGACATGTTGTCAACGTAACTGGTGTAACTGATATTTGTCTCTAAGACCTGGAACTGACCTGTTTGTCCTTCGTCATCATAAACGTTGATGACGTCACGCCGTTGCACCAAGCAGTTGGACAGACGACGAAAAGGATGATCACAACGGAGCTGAGAGACGCCATCGAAGCTGCCAGCTCCATCACCGACATAAGATGTCTTCCTTCTCTCAGGGTTGATTGTCTGCCCTTGGATTTTTGGAGATCTGGCTGATTGTCTTTCTCTGTTCAACGATTTCTGTGTGTAAATTATGTACGTACAGCAGCTATTCGGTGCGCAAATTATGCATTTGTAACAACCGTTCTGTTTGCAAAATATTCATACCTAGCAACCGTTCCCCGTGCAAAGTAGCTATTTTTTCGCATGCCGTTCCGTGTGTAAAGTACGCATGTATCGCATCCGTTCCGCTTGCAAAGTATGCATGGATAGCAACCGTTCCGTGTGCAAAGTACGCATGCATAGCAACCGTTCCGTGTGCAAAGTATCCATGTATAGCAACCGTGCGGTGTTTTTATCTCTTTCTTGATTTTTGTTTGATTTTCTGTTGTCTTCATGTTTGACATAAAATGCCAGTTGTTGCAAAAACAAATGAGTTAAGTGTACTTGTTAGCGTTTACAATAAGTTTAGCTTGTTTAATGATCATTCAATGAGATTGTTTTTCCATGTTTACATAAATGCAAATGAACTTTGCTTAAATTTTTTATTCAAGATTCAAGATTACCTCATCATATCATAAGAGAAATTAAAACTTGCCTGAAAATTAACCACATCACGGTAGACAATAATACATATTGTATGTTTTACAATTCAAAGAATAGTTATTGAAAATACAAAAGTTACACATTAAACAAACTAGTAATTTACGTATTTACACACACACACACACACACACACACACACACACACACACACACACACACACACACACACACACACACACACACACACACACACACACACACTGTGCTCTGACGTTTGAATTGTTCAAGAATGGTATTGACCGCAGAACAAAATGTTCTCACTATAATTTTAGATTTCAGTACGCGAAATCGTCTACCAGATGGAAGAAGCTCGTAATATTTAGCAAGGACATGGCTGCTGTTATCCACAATCACCCTAGCCTTCCATACCACACGACGTTCATACAACTGACTTAAGTGTTGTTCTAGTCTTCCACTCACAACCTTGCCACCACACATTCACCACCTTATTCAGGACACTTTT
>JABMCL010003533.1:7500-37500 GCA_018857735.1 Alviniconcha marisindica | reverse complement strand
TTAGGAGTTACTATCATTTATCCTCGGAGGACTAAAATAAAAAGAACGGTTAGCTCGATTGGCGAGAGACCGACAGCGCAGATACAGGTCGCGGCTGGTAAACCTGGGTGACCAGGGGGAGAGAGCTGTGCACAAGTTTAGACGTCTGTTGGAATGGAAAACAAGACAGAATTGCCAGAAAGACGACAATAAAATATTCTAGCTCTAAAACTCACATGGATAAAAAAGTTAAAGATATCAAACCATAAATGGAGAAATGTTCCGATGGAGTTGTATCCATTTCTTCATCAATTAGAGTGCTACGGCCCTTGCTTTTTCAACCAAACTGTCAAAAATAATTCCTTCTGGTCAGACGTCTTCAAAGCTTATGGAATTTTCTTTAGTAAAGTGAAACCAAACTCGACATCTCAACTTCTTTCTGAACCTGTTTTTTATAACAAAAATATGATGATCGGAAACAAGATGATCAAATACACACAGTGGGTTGACAATGGAGTGTACTGTATCGCTCATTTTATAAAAGAAAATGGGCGGTTTCGCATCTTGCAGAATTTAATACAAAGTTTGGCATGACGGTTGATTTCTTGACTTTTAATAGTTGCACCAGTTCAATAAAACATTATATCAAGACGTCTACGATACTTATTAGTAATAACATGGCAAATGAGGTAAATATCTCGCTGAGTACAATCTACTCTGCACCAAAGGGTACAAGGCTCTATTACAACATTCTCGTAAACGACAACTGTTTGCCAAATTGTTGCTTGAAATGGAATGAAAAACTGAAGTCAAATATTTCTTGGAATACAGTTTTCATAAAAGTACAAAAAATTAAAGATGTAAAACTTAAATGGTTACAAATGCGCATTATACATAGAATAATAGCTACTAACATAGTATTAAACAAAATGGGAGTCACTGCTAACACTCAGTGTGGCTTCTGCAATGACGAAAAAGATAGCATTGAACATATGTTTTGGAAATGTGCTTGTATCAGACGTTTTTGGACTTCGCTGGAAACAACATTGAAAGAAAAATGTGAGACAGCGCTAAATGTAAAATTTACACAAAATCTTGTATTGTTTGGAACAGAAATAGACATCAAAACTGACACAGTCTTTGACTTGGTGATACTTCAAGCTAAGCAATTTATATACAAATGCAAACTCGACAAGTGCTTGCCAACTCTCTCCTGCTTCCTTCAACAACTGATGCTGAAATACAAAATAGATGAATACAATGCAAAGATCAGCGGCGAACTGCCCACCTTTATCTTGAACTGGCTCTGTTATAAGCCTATTTTGAAAACAGAAAACTGATAACCTCAGGGCATATGTAGTTATTTTAGATTTAGAATATATACACATGTGACAGGCAGTCAATCACTCATTGTGCAGGCAAATATCTGTCTATGAAGTACTTTGTCCAACTCTTTGTCTGTATGGATGTATCTTTTTGTCTATTATGTATGTATAACATGTGCATGTATATTTGTATACGTATGTTATCCACTGTTGGAACGAGTGTACTGATATGTTCTGTAATTGTGTTATATTTGTTATATTGAATTTAAAATATATAAAAACATGGCTGAAAAAAAGAAGAAAAAAGTTTAGACGTCTGCAATAGAAACTGGTAAAGATGTTCCTGGACAAGTAAAAGCAAAGGTTTCTGATACTCCTTTGTTGTTGTTGTTGTTGTTGTTGTTGATTGATCGGATTAGTCTACTGGAACCGTACGGTTAAATATTCGACTACTGCCTGTTTTCGTAATGTGCGTGTTTCTGGCGTGCCACATGCGGTAAGTTTTTCTTTATTTTTCAGATTATTTTTATTAGAAAATGGTGTCTTAAATATTCCATGTAAAAGCATCGCATCAATACACTGAGAAAGATTCGTCACCCAACACCTTGCACCTCGGTCCATCGCCGAGCAGTATTAGTAAACGGTAGCCACCGGTCTCATCCACTATATTGATATACACATTGCACGATTAAGAAATTTATTCAAAGAAAGATATAAAATCATTCACACAATCACCAGTTTATCGCTCGACAAATTGTTAGGCCTGAGCAGATTGCGTACCTGAGACGACGCCATTGTCTATTGTTTGCAGGCTGAGTCTACAAGAACGTGTGTAAAACAACAAAATGTAGTGACGTAATACGCATTTCGTAAATAGCTGCACCCCGTGGGGAGATCCCCAATCTATTCTTAGACCACTGCAGTTAGTCTTAAATTGGCGTATTTTAAAAGAACCAAAGCAGTAGATTAGTGAAACATCGTACCTAAAACAATAAAAGTTCATGCCAAAAATCTTCTTTTTACAATTTTTTTTAAATCTCAAAACCTAGGTAGGTAGGTAGTGTTGCTTAATGTCCTCAGATGTCAGTTGACATATTAGGGACAAACTGAGACCAATGCCGAAGCATGGTTCAATATAGCTTTACGTCCACGGAAGCCAGAAGGCTCGTTAGGACGGACAGCCCAGGACGGCCACCTCGACTCTCACACAGTTCCTGAACTATCTCTCAAAACCTGCGTGAGCTAGTCCCTTTAATGTTTTCGAGTTCTCTCTCTCTCTCCCTCTCTCTCTCTCCACACCCTCCGACCAGCGTGCACGCGCAGCAACTTGCTCCGTCAGTTCGTGAGTATAACCCGCGAAACAATGCCGCGATTCGACTGAAAAATGGATCTTTGAAAAGGTAAGAGTTTCGGCTCTCGAAACGTTTGATTAGTTTGCAATTTTAACGATAACCAAGTGATTTATTAACGATTTTGTTGGTTTTGTTGATTTTTTCTCAATGCACCATTCTTTGTTCATGGGCTACAAGCCCACGCGCTGACCGAAGCGGCCATGGCATAATCGCATCCGGCCTGATACCTCGTTGTCATGGTCAGCGGCTGTGAAGCGTTCAGTTGCGAACACAAGGCCCTGTTAACTGTACGTGTCACTTTTAGTGTATCTTCCTGTGTTATATGGCCCGGCCTTTCACGATCGGCGCCATGCGCTGCTACTTGTCTGCCATGCATACGTGACCTGTGTAGGTGCATCGTACCCGTTCTAGCGTATCTCCTTTTCAGCATTTCTCCTAGTTTCAGCATTTTGACACTCTTAGATCTCTCAGCAGCCTTCGATACAATAGATCACCAAACTCTCCTTACCCGACTTCAGCATTCTTTTGGCATTTCTGGACCTGCTCTATCTTGGTTTTCGTCTTATCTTTGTAAAAGAACACGCAGTCACCATAAATAGTCTGCAGTCTCAGCATACTACGCTCCATTATGGCGTTCCTCAGGGTTCTGTACTGGGCCCTGTGCTTTTCATACTCTACACCCAACCTCTCTTTAACCTAGTAAGCAAGCACGCAGTCAATCACCATGCTTTCGCTGATGACAACCAACTCTACAAGATTAGTACACTAGACGCAATTCACCAGTCGATAGAAACTCTCCAGAACTGCACTACAGATGTCAAGTCTTGGACGACCGCAAACAAACTTCAACTAAATGACAACAAAACTGAAGCCATGATCATACTTTCAAATAGGATGTCTGTCCATAGTCCTTTGCCATCTGTCATTCACATCGGAGACGCCGATGTCCCTTTTGTGTCGTCTGTTAAAAACCTCGGTGTAACCCTGTACTCGAATCTCAGCATGTCTGAACACATAAGCAACACGTGTAAGCCGCATACATACAAGTCAGGCATATCAGTTCCATACGACACCTTCTCACCACTCAAGCAACCCAAACCCTGTATGCTCTCTCGTCCTCTCTCGCTTAGACTACTGTAACTCTTTACTTCAGGTTGCCCTCAGTACTTACTAGACAAACTTCAAAAAGTTCAGAATGCAGCAGCAAGGCTTGTGTGTAAAGCTAAGAAATCTGACCACATCCATCCTATTCTTCAAACTCTGATTGGCTACCAGTAACACATCGCATTCATACAAAATTTCAACTATCTGTTTCAGTTCCATCTCAGGAACAGCCCCTGAGTATCTGTCCGATCTCCTTCAACCTTATACTCCAGCAAGACAGTTATGATCTGCATCTGACACACGAACCTTTGTCACCCCCCGTGTAAACACAAAAACATTTGGTGAAAGATTTTTTCTTATGCTGGCCCATCTGTCTGGAACAATTTGCCTCAAACACTCCGCCACTCTGATTCTACTCCTCTTTCAAAGCCGCCCTCAAGACGCACCTGTTTAATAATTATTTCTAAACTGTTTTTCACAGCCCTGCCAATGCCCTCGTTTCGATGCTCTCTGTGTGTGTGTGTGTGTGTGTGTGTGTGTGTGTGTGTGTGTGTGTGTGTGTGTGTGTGTGTGTGTGTGTGTGTGTGTGTGCGTGTGTGTGTGTGTGTGTGGTTAGTGTTATTGTAAAGCGCCTTGTGCTGCCAAATTGTGGGGTAGATGGGCGCTCTAGAAATCCTCTTTATTATTATTATTTTCTACACTGTTCGTCCTCGCTGACGATAATTATGTAATCTGTATGAACAATGGAGCCAGCGCTAGGTCGGCGTCGACCGACTCGATCATCATCCAAATCGTACACAGTCACGCACACACTCACTCAGCTATGACATTATCACGCACACATTAGACCCTATACAGGATAGAATACATATTCAGTCTGGAGGGCAGTTCTGAAAGAACGATATTGCAGAACACCAGTAAACCACATTAGATGGATATGGCGCGATCAAAACAAACAAAGGCAGCCGTGCATTACCAACGTCAATGACTCGTTAGATGACTGTTACAATGATGCCCCCGAAGACATACTGTTGTCGATCATACAGCTTCACACAGACACAACAAAACTTCTCACCATTACATTGTATTACAACACGGGCACCATCATGCTCCAAGGCCGTGCCTGTCGCAGATGGGTGAATCACGAGTTTGAGTGCCATAAGGTCGTTGTAACGCTATTGACAAACTGAGGCCTTGTTCATCAAACACAATGAATGACAGTAACTGCCTAGTTCAGTCTCAGTTTCAGTCGGCAATGGTGTGCCACCGCTACAATCGCTGCCGGTACACCGACCACCTGTGACAACACTGACAACACTGCTTCAGTCGGCAGTTACGATACTGTAGCTGCTGTTGCCGTCAGTACTGCCTCCGACGACTGCGACAACACCGCGGCCGTCAGCAGTGATGTGGCCCCGTCGGCTGATGCCACCGCTGCTGTATCCGACCACAACGACAGAATCGCGTCCGTCAGCAGTAAGGTGGCCCCATCGGCTGATGCCACCGCTGCTGGAACAACCATCGTCTCCGGCGACAGCGACAACACCGTGTTATTTGGTGGTGATGATGCTCGCACTGCTGGGTCTCTAGGGCTCTCAGACCCGGCAGCTGCCATCACTACCGACACGACCATCCTTACTGACGACAGCGACAACGCCATCCCTGCCGGTGGTGATACTGCCATTGCTGCTGGGTCTCGAGGGTTCTCAGACCCGGCAGCTGTCATCACCACCAGCACGCCCATCCCCACTGACGACAGCGACAACGCCATCTCTGTCGATGGTAATACTGCCACAGCCCCAGTAGCTGTCATCACCACCAGCACGCCCATCCCCACTGACGACAACGACGAACGCCATCTCTGTCAGTGGTGATGCTGCCATTGCTACCGACAGCGACAACACTCCAGTCAGCAGCGATAGTGCAGCCGTTTCCATCACAACAGACACTCCCTCGGTTGCTGACGCGGCCAACACTTCAGTCGACGGTGTCTCTGCTGCAGCTGCTGCCTTACATCTGACCATTCTACCGATGAGTGCTGTTCGGACACTTTCATCTGCACACTGTGTAGTGCCGGAGTCCGCGTGCTCTTCGACCAGTTTAAGGTGGAACAGTCGAACAGCCTGAAATCCGTCGTGACTGGACTGAACAACGACTTGAAAGATGTGAGGCAAGAAAACTTTGACATGAAAGCTACCATTGAGCGCAACACAAGGAAAATCAAGGCTCTTGAAGACCGTCTCTCTAAATATTCAGTTTTTCCATTGTGAATAGTCAGACCGGAATGCAGTGCCACACCACATCAGGCCGTTCCCCTAATGCACAGAAGCTGGATGGACAGACCCAAACAGGCCTTCTGCCGATGCCCCAAACCCCTCCGACCGATACAAGTACAACATCCCTTTTCTCCACCACCACTGACACGACCACTGACTCTTCCACCCTCAACTCGGAACAATCAAAGCAGCTGTCTACAAACAAAACAGCGGCTGATAGCTCTGCCGACAGCACCATACCTGACATCCGAGTGAACAGATCCAGACAGGTTCCTCCTTCATTGCGACTCCCTAAGGAAGGCAGCCTAGCTGCCCTCCTGATTGGTGACTCCAATCTGCGCCATGTGGACAGACGAAGGCTGGACCAAAACGGTAAAATCCATGTCAGGACGGTTGGTGGAGCTACAGCCGGTGATTTCTCAGCTAGCCTGACCAACCAGTCACCCCGAGAGGACACTAGTCATGTTATTGTCCACGTTGGCACCAACGACTGCTCGGACACTATGACAAGCAGCTGGTCACTGTCAGCTTCCGGGCGCTAGCCAAGCAACTGGTGAGGGTCTTCCCCAAAGCTGTCATAGCCTTCACCTCCATTCTCCCTCTAAATAGTGGATATACACAAGCCATAGAAGACACCAACCAAATACTAAGCAGCATGTGCTCTTCCTATGGCTTTGTATATCTGCTGGAGCCCACTTTCAGCGTGAAGCAACCCCGACATAAGCTGAAGCAGCTCTTCTCCGATGTGATACATCTAAACCAAAGAGGACTGGCGATCCTTCTGAGGAGAATAATTTCCTTCCTTCCTCGTAGCCAGAGGCAATTGCCACACACAAAGCTAAGACGCCAGCAACGGCCTGGGGGAGATAACGTTAAAAGTGCTTGTGATGCTGCTGAGTCGGCCTCACGACGAACGCAAGATCCCCACAAGGAAAGCCACAAAGTCAGCCACAAAGATGGCCACCAGTCACATCAGCCTTACTACCGTGTCGATACCAACCGCACGAAATCGTCAACTGGCACCGCTGCTATCCACCGGCAACACCCAGGCGGCCCATCATTGCCGGACGGTGGTGATTCTGTTGTGACCCGCGGTTCTCATGACGGTTCACGCCTCGAGCCACCATACAATGACCCCCCACCGCCCAGTGGCCTCCCCTTGCTGGAGGCCCGCCGCCACATGAGCCACCACCCAGTGGCTGCCCACAGGACCGATAGCCACGGCACCCTGCTAGCGGCATGTCCATGCGAACCGGGGAGAACCAGCAGAACCGGTGGTCGCAGCTGGCCATCATGGCCTTTATGACGGTCCTCACTGCACGACGCCGCCCAGGGGCCCCCCACCATTCCAGTGGCACCACTCCGGCGGCCCGCCCGTGCCTCCCTCCCCTATCCCTTCCCCTGGCATTTCAACCCCTACAACCCATGGCCTCCGCATCATAGCTATGTCCAGCAGCCCGATCCCAGTCTCAGTAAATGATGATCTTTGTAGCGTAGCGTCCTCCAGGCTTATTTGAAGCTCATTGTTCCCCTTCTGAAAAGGTATAAAAGTGTTACTGTTCCCGTTCTAACAAGGTATACAAGCGTAACTGCGACGTCCAACACTTATTACAATACTAGTTTACTGCGTAATAATAACGGATCTAGTCAGCTGGACCTTTTTATTTGTGTAAATTATCGTGGAAGTTCATTTTACGAACGTGTTTGTTCTTTGTCTTTTTGCTGCCCCTTTGCGTGCTTTGTTTTCGTTAATTTTACGATTCTGCTGAATTTTGGTTTTGCGCTCTCTTTGTGTAAACGTCCTTTTTTCGAGTGTTATTGTTTTCTTTTCTTTTTCCGGTTTGCTCTTTTTTCATAATTTCCATCGTTTATTACAATGTTGGCGTTGGTCATCAGAATGTGTACCATTTGTATAACAAGGTTCCTGATCTGTGTGTATTCCTTAGCCAGTCAACGCCTAACTATAACATTTTTGGTATCACAGAGTCACGACTAGACTCAAGAATTCGACCAGGATATTAACATTCCAAATTATTGTATTTCGAGAAAAGATTCAATTGCTATTGGACAGACTGGTATTGCAGTATACATACACAACTCTATTGCTGACATTACACACAGGCGTCAAGGCCTTGAAAGTGACCTTGTCCAATGCATTTGGCTTGAACTGAAACCAAGTACGAACGCTCCTAATATTTTTTTATATTTTTTTATATACACAAACCTTCTAGTTAACTTTGACATGAGTTTGACAACTGTACAATGATAGATAACATCCACAGTTAAACCCATGCTGATATTCTTGTACTAGAGATTTTAATATTGATTTACTAAAGCACACGTCTCTTGGGACTCTACTATTACACTGCCAGGCTTAACCCAACTTGTGAAATCACCTACTAGAATTACACAGACGTCTGCCACTCTTATTGACCATATATATACAAACAACCCAGACGTAATCACCGAGGTCAGTGTACCTGACCTGAGCATAAGTGACCATTGTCCCATCTCCTGTTGAAGATCGATTAAGCTTCCAAAATGTGATCCCAAAACCCATTCATATATATCATTTCGATCTTTCAAACATTTTAATAAGGCTGCCTTTTCATACTGACTGGGCCCCGTTCACTGAAGTCCTGAATTGTACTGATCCCGAAAAAGCCTTGGCGACATGGTATAATGTCTATCTCACTGTTGTCAATAGACATGTACCTTTAAAGCGCAAGCGGGTAAAACACCAAAGTTACCACCATGGCTTAACAAAGACATCAAGGAAACAATGGCAGAGAGAGACAAACAAAAGAGAGAAAAATGTTTCCCTGAATACAAGAAATTAAGAAATAAAGTAAAAAATCTTGTGAGAAAAGCCAAAAAAAGAATACTTCCAAAAGCTCATAGAGCGTGATAACAATATAGCATCTGTGTGGCGTGCTCTAAATGTGTTTACGAAAACATATCATTCTACTTCTGCCGACATCCCGAAGAATCTAACTGCAAATGTTTTCAATAATCATTTCCTGTCTGTGTCAGAATCATTAATAGAACCAAGAACAAAGCTATATGAGTGCTCAAATCCTCTACATGATTTCTGCAAACAAAAAACTAGCGGGCAAGACCCATCTGTCATCCCATATCTCTCCGTTTCGGAACTAGGCAAATACATATCGAGGATGGAAAACAAAAAATCGTCTGGTCTGGATGGTATAAGCAACCAGCTACTAATATTGTCATTGCCATACATAATAGACTCGCTTACATATGTTTTTAACTTATGCATTGAGAAAAACGTTTTCCGTCTGAGCTTAAAAAAGCCAAGTGGTTCCGCTTCCAAAATCTACGGATAAAATAAATCCAACCAATTACAGACCAATATCACTTCTGTCTGTTTTGTCAAAGCTTCTCGAAAAGCATGTGCACATTTATTTAAATAATTACTTAAAAAAGCGGCAACTCCTTCACCCCTTTCAGTCTGGATTTAGACGTAAATACTCTGCAACACTGCATTGGCACGTCTCACAAATTCTTGGCTAACAGCCATGAATAAATCTGTGTGTCTGGAGAGTATTCCTAGACCTAAAGAAAGCTTTCGACCGGTTGATCGCGATATTCTATGAAGAAGCTCGCCATTTATCTTAAAAACTCAAGTTCTCTACCATTTTTTAAATCATATCTTCATAATAGAACGCAGTGCGTCTTGCTCCATGGCTCTTACTCTTCCAAAGAATCATTAAAGTATGGTGTACCACAAGGTTCTATTTTGGGACCTATTCTTTTTAGTCTCTTTATCAGTGACGTTCCATTACCGTGAAAGATATATCTGTTGATTGTGACATGCTTGCAGATGACACAACACTGCACACATCTGGAAAAGATATTAGGCAAATCAGAAGCAATATGCAAAACAACTTAGATCAGGTATCCAATTGGTGTGATAATAATCATATGGTCATCAATCCGACCAAGACCAAGTCAATGACAATCGCTACCAGACAGAAACACCAGTTGTCATCCTTACCACTCGATCTCGTTCTAAACGGGGCGAAAATTGATCAAGTGTCAGAACACCATCTTTTAGGTATAACCATAGACAATAAACTTCCTGGGACTCACATATAATAATGTGTGTAAAACAGTTTCAAGACGAGCTCTTCCTTCTGTCGAAATTAAGGTACATCGTAGACATCGACACCAGAAAACTGTGCTTCAATGCCCACATTAAACCTCACATTGATTATGCGTCAGTCGTGTGGGACGGATGTAGTGATGTAACTGTAAAGTTAATCCTTCCAGATACAACTCTAACTACTGACCAGAAATTAAAGGAGGTGAGAATAATGAGCCTACAAAAACAACCTGAATATAACAAATGTTTGTTCATGTACAGTCCTTAGCAATGAGGCTCCAGGGTACATATCTAACCTGTACACACACACACTCCCTCACGCTATTCCAACTCTAGGAACTATCACCTTAGTTTGCCTAGGCCAAGGATAGACATATTCAAAACAAGTATATCCTTCTCTGGTGTTTATCTATGGAACAACCTACCTCTGACAGTCAGATCTTGTCAGTCACTCAGCTCTTTCAAGCGTAAACTTCGTGCACACCTTGAAGTAGTTACATAGGATGGACTGTGACATAATACTCCGCCCAATCCTTCCGACTGCTTGTGATAGTGCCCCCCCCCCCCCCCCCCCCCCCCCCCCCCCATTGCATTGACTGCTTCTGTTTTCTTTTTCCGATACTAATCATCTGAACTGATCAGATGTTCTACTGCTTCATTTGCTCAGAATATGCTCACCGTATGCTCATATGTATCTGAATGATGTATGGCATCTGTTCATCTGGCGCTGTGAGCACGCTGTGTTTTGTGTGGAAATTCTCATGTATAACGTTTCACTCACTCATTCATGCCTATATGTATATAAATAATGCCTGTAATTTGATATCTGTTCATCAGTAGCTTAGCAAGGACTAGTTGTTAGACAGGTTTTTGAATGAACCTAAACTGCAATCCTTGTAAAATAAAGTTTTCGAGTTCGAGTTCGCTCTCGCTCTCTGTCTGTCTCTGTCTGTCTGTCTGTCTGTCTGTCTGTCTGTCTGTCTGTCTCTCTCTCTCTCTCTCTCTCTCTCTCTCTCTCTCTCTCTCTCTCACACACACACACACACACACACACACACACACACACACACACCACACGCACGCACGCACGCACGCACGCACGCACACACACGCACGCACGCACGCACGCACGCACGCAGACCACACACACACTATAAATACATGCATTACAGGTGCTTGGATGATACAATGAGAAGAAAACGACAGATCAGTATACAGAAGAGAAGAGATGGGTTTTCAGTTTTTGCTTAAAAGAAGAAAGTGAAGACGAATGTCTGACAGAGAGAGGAACATAGTTCCAGATCACAGATCGGATATATTGACAGGATCTCTCCCCCAGGTTCCTTCTACCCATCCTAGAAACACGGAAGATCCCAGTATCCGAGGCTGAGCGAAGAGAGCGAGAAGGAGAGTAGATATGAAGCAACTCAGAGAGGTATGGAGGAGCTGTGCCAGAGACAATGCGAAAGCAGATGAGAGCTATCTTTTATTGAATCCGGCTGTTGATTGGTAGTCAGTGGAGATCTTAGAGTAAAGGAGTGATGTGGGGAGATTTAGGAGCTTCAAGGACATTCGGAGATGAGTTCGCATGCACGTACCAGCTCCACTCTTTCGGCAGTCGTGCCGTCCTGATTCGCCGTTTCGCCTAATGGCAGTTCGCCCTTTCTTTGTCTGGCCAAACAACAACTCGCCCTCTCCTTGTCTGACCAAACACCAACTAGCCCTCTCCTTGTCGGGCCTAATGCCAGCTCGCCCTCTCTTTGTCAAGCTTAATACCAACTCGCCCTTTCCTTGTCAGGCCGAATGCCAACTCGCCCTCTCCTTGTCGGGCTTAATGGCAACTCGCCCTTTCCTTGTTCCTTTCCCTTTCCTTAACTGTCACTAAAAAATCGGTTAGTGCGTGCATTTTGAATTCCCTCTCTCTACCCAACCACCCAACTCCCTAACAGTCTGCTTGTCGTCGCATGGGTCACTTGATCAGATAAAATTGTTCTTTATTCAACGTTGTGCATAAGTTTGTGTGTGTATGTGTGTGTGAGTGTGTGTGGTGTGTGGGCGCACGCGCGCGCTCGCATGAGTGTGAGTGTGTGTGTTTGTGTGTGTTTGTGTGTGTGTGTGTGTTTGTGTGTGTGTGTGTGTGTGTGTGTGTGTGTGTGTGTGTGTGTGTGTGTGTGTGTGTGTGTGTGTGTGTGTGTGTGTGTGTGTGTGTGTGTTGTGTGTGTGTGTTGATATGCGTGTGTGTGTGTGTTTGTGTGTGTGTGTGGTGTGTGTGTGTGTGTGTGTGTGTGTGTGTGTGTGTGTGTGTGTGTGTGTGATGTGTGTGTGTGTGTGTGTCCCAGTGACATACTACAGGTTTGTGTATAGAGATGTAGACATATTACAGGTTCATTTAACGAGATAGAGGGGCAGGTTTGTGTAGAGATAATAAGTAACTTGTGTTTTAGATATAGAGAGAGACATATTACAGGTTTGTGCAGAGATATAAATATATGTTTGTATTTAGAGAGACAGAGAGACATCACAGATTTGTTTAGAGAGACAGAAACATATCAGAGAGATAGAGACAAATCACTAGTTTGGATACTTTGTGAATTGGTGTGATAAAAATGATTTGTATTTGAATGTTTCCAAAACGAAAGAGATGTGCATTGATTTTAGGAAGAATCAAAGATGTCCCAAACCAGTCTACATTAAAGGAGAAGCAGTAGAGAGAGTAGATACATATAAGTACTTAGGTGTGGTTTTTGATAGTAAATTGAACTGGAAAGAGAACATCAACTTTGTGCTGAAAAAAGTGAACTCGAGAATGTATTGCATGAGAAAGCTGAGATCATTTGGAGTAAATTCAGATATGCTAGTAACTTTTTATAATGCTGTAATATGTAGCATTATTACGTTTGGTTCTGTCTGTTGGGGTGGCAATATTTCAAAATTAGATAGAGGGAGGCTGGAAAAGATTGTAAAAAAAAGCAGGTCATGTTGATGGAAAGATACTGGATAGTTTTACGACTTTACACAAAAATAGACTGTACAGAAAACTAATGCAAATATTAAACGACCCTACATACCGACTGAGACTCTACTTTGATAGCAGACGTAGCAACAGGAGTGGAAGACTTTTACTCCCGAGAACAAATACAAACCGTTATTAAGCCTCCTTTTTACCCTCGGCTCTGTCAGTTTTTAATGAAAATTATACCAGTCCTGAGTGTGCGCATGCGTCAAGACGTCTGTTTCTAACGGAGGGTTGGGGATGTGTCAACCTAATGATTTTTATTTGATTTAAGTTTTTACGTTTTGGTTTGACACAGATTTATTCCAGGTAATATTGGGTTTGCTATAACTGAGTATTAGTGTATGCAGATTGAGAGACAGGGGGCGTATGTCTAAGAGTGTGTATGTGCGTGTGGTTCATGATCTAGAATTATTGAGATAAGTATGTTCTTCGTTGTGCGATCGAACGACAGCTTTGATTTCCCACTGGGATAAATAAAGTATATTGTTATTGTTATATCACTGGTTTGTGTAGAGAGATAGCGACATATCACAGGTTTGTTTAGAGACATAGAGCGATGCATATTACAGGTTTGTGTGTATACACACATACTACAGATTCATATGTAGACACAGATATCACAGGTTTGTGTAGAGAGTTAGAGACATATAACAGGTTTGTGTAGAGAGACAGGGAAAGACAAATCAAAGGTTTACGGTAAAGGGCGCAGTGTTTAGACCTTCCTTTTAAAGTCCACAGTGCGTGCCTCTGAAAGAATCTGTCATCTAACGAAGTAAGGTAGCCTTCTTTTTTTAATATTTATTTATTTTATAGAGTTTTCTTTTAATTTAATTTGATTTCAGACACAAAAAGAAGATACACTCTCTGAGAAGAGACGTATGTTTAATTCTCCAAAGCCAACGTAATCAAATATTCACAATTTCAGTTAAACCAGCAACAACATAAATAGGTATACTGCTAAGAAAGGAAATGAAGAGGGTTACAAAAAGTCGATCGAACCGCAGCAAAATGCTCAAAAACAGAGTAAAATCAGATGGTTCATTCTCAAATAGTCAACAACGGTCACGTGGAACAGTGCGTAAGTCACACACACACACACACACACACACACACACACACACACACACACACACACACACACACACACACACACACACACACAAGCAACAACAGCAAAAAAGAATAACCCAACAACAACAACAAAGAGATGATAAACCTTTTTCCTTGTGTTTCACGACTGTCAATAATACTGATCCGGAAAGCTTATCTGAAATGTAGCATAGGCTTGTAATGCTACTTTTCGCTCAATTTCATTTTGCTCCTGATAGCATATTACCCAAGACCTCTTCAATGCAAATAAAGTGGAAGGGACACAACTCTGTCTTGTCTCCAGCGGCAGACAGCAGCTGTCACCAAAATACTTCCGACAGCCATCGAACATTCAGCATATAAAGCCTTCCTTCAGATCCGGTCTCAGCCTTCAACTGTTTAATAAACGCAAACACGTGTAATAGATTAATTAGTCTACGATCAGTGCAATAATTTAATTATGAATAAAATAATGATTTTTAATAAAGCCCAAACATCAAATATTATTAACTACACGCACGCTGAAACATTTCAAGCGGAAAACAACAATACAGGCTAAACAGGCAATACTTACACATAATATTCACACGTACGCGCGCGTACTCGAACGCACGCACGCACGCACGCGCACACCCACCCCCCCCTCCCCAAACACACACACACACACACGCACGCACGCACGCACACACACACACAAGCACGCACGCATGCACGCACGCACGCACGCACACACACACACACGCACGCACGCACACGCACGCACGCAGCACACACACACACACACAACACACACACACACACACACACACAACACCCACACACACACACACACACACACACACACACACACACACACACACACACACACACACACACACACACACACTCACACACACTCACACACACACACACACACATCATAGCAGAAAACTAAGTAATTTTAGAACAAGCTGGGGGAGGGGGGACGGCTGACAATTTGCTAGCAGTGTGGGATTCAAACAGATGGGTCTTCAGAGTGTTTCAGGTGAAGTCTGACATGTGATCTCGGAAGTCACATAAAAGCTCCAATGCCTTCGCTATACTGTACGGTACACTGTGTATAAACTATTTGAATGGCATCTGTCTGTCTATCTATCTATGTATCTATCTATCTATCTATTTAAATAGGCTAGTGTGCGTGCGTGCGTGCGTGTGTGCGTGCATGCGTGTGTGTGTGTGTGTGTGTGTGTGTGTGTGTGTGTGTGTGTGTGTGTGTGTGTGTGTGTGTGTGTGTGTGTGTGCGTGCGTGTGCATGTCTGGTGAGTGTGTGTGTATGTGTGTGTGTGTGAAGACAGAGAAAGAGTGTGTGTGTGTGGGGGGGGGGGGGGGGGGGGGGGGTGCGGGAATCGTGAGAAGTTTCAGTAATCAAAAGCAATACTACAGAACATCTGCTGTAAACCTCATTGTGCAGGCGTACACAGTTATCCGGCACGTTAATAAGCGCAGTGCACTCTAGTTTAAGGGAGGCGCTGACCAGGCACGACCCCACACATGGGCACGTCACAATCTTCCCTCCGGGAAAAGCTGAGTATCACGTTCATGTAGCACCAGACCGCATCATAGCCATCGTCGAAGATGCGGCAGTAGTTGCTGGCCGCCGTCTTACTGTTGTTGTCGGAAGGGTACATGCTGCCAGCTTGATACATCAGGTCCTTTCTCTTGGGGAAGTCGGCGGCCCACGCCTGGCATTCCGTACCATACGTTGTGTAGGAGAGGTTGCCGGCGTAGACCGGACCATACGTGGGGTGGGTGTACCAGCACGTCGTAGCTGGTGAGAGATGCAAGGGGTCACAGATGTTTAAAACAAACACACAGGTCTCAAACAAGGTTGACTGCTAGCGTTCTAAAAACAAGTTTAAAACACACCAACAGTTAGAAAGAACGGTAGTTGTAACGCGACAATAGTATATACATAATTAGTGTGTGTGTGTGTGTGTGTGTGTGTGTGTGTGTGTGTGTGTGTGTGTGTGTGTGTGTGTGTGTGTGTGTGAAGAGAGAGAGAGAGAGAGAGAGAGAGAGAGAGAGAGAGAGAGAGAGAGAGAGAGAGAAGAGAGAGAGAGAGAGAGAGAGAGAGAGAGAGAGAGAGAGCAAAACGGGGAGGAGGGGGAGGGGTGATGCTGGAATCGTGAGAAGTTTCAGTACTCAAAAGAAATACTACAGAACATCTGCTTACTTGTGTGGGCAATAAACAAAATAGTGCTCTAAAAGTCATTGTGCAGGTGTACACAGTTATCCGGCACGTTAATAAACGCGGTGCACTCTAGTTTAAAGAAGGCGTTGGCCAGGCACGATCCCACAGCTTTGTACGTCACAAAGTCCAAAGTTTACACTTTTGTAACTGATGCGTGGCTTGGTCCAGTAGCACCAGACATCACCGTAGTCATCGTTGAAGATGCGGCAGTAGTTGTTGGCCGCCGTCTTGCTGTTGTTGTCGGAGGGGTACATGCTGTCAGGTTCGTATGTCGAGGTCTTTTCGTACGGGTAGTTGAGGGCCCACGCCTGGCATTCCGTACCATCGGCTGTGTGTGAGAGGTTGCCGGCATAGACCGGACCATACGTGGGGTGGGTGTACCAACATGTCGTAGCTGATGATGGATTCAAGGATCACAGATGTTTAAAACAAAACAAATCTAAAACAAGGTCGCTTTCGTTCTAAAACACGATCCAAAGACATCAGCGGTTAAAAATAACGCTAGCTGTAATGGACCAATACAAAGCGTGCGTACATTTTAGAATATGCCCCTTTTTTTCAAAGAAACAAAACGACAGCTAAATGCTGACAAATAAAAATAGTAGGATCAATTATACAATTACGGTTCGGTGTATGGTGGTCTGGAAAAATGATGGGATGACATTGACGTGTGTGGGAAGAAGGCGTCATGTTAAAAATATTATGACATCAAGATTAAATGACGCATTAGAAATGAGATTTGGAATACAACTTGATAAAAAGTATTTAGAAAGGAAAACAATTACAACAACAACAAAAAGACAGAAACAAAGAAAGAAAAAGTTCTTTTTAACCGTTTGTGTGTTTAGACCACATATGTTTGGTCCTGTCCCTATTGGGTACGGGTGTCTTAAAATTACAACATCAAAACCGACAATGCAAATACCATTATTTAAACAGATGAAAACTTGAAAAAGAAAAGTTAAATAATTCACCCTTAGCCATAACTAATAACGTTTAAAACACGAATAGAATGCTACTACAGAAATGGAGATTTATGGCAGCAATCTATTATTTCTGCAAAAGCTATGCACTGATTTTGGTTGAAGAAATTTATGTGAACAAACTGTGATCAAAAATCTATATACGTGGGGCATTCGAATAGTCCTCCAACACATGACAAATGGCTCTCTGTGCACATTCTCTCTCTCTCTCTCTCTCTCTCTCTCTCTCTCTCTCTCTCTCTCTCTCTCTCTCTCTCGTCTGAAGGAACTGTTAAATATGGTGTACCGCAAGGGTCAGTCTTGGGACCTGTACTCTTCTGCATCTATATTAATGATCTACCTCTGCATATACCATCAAATTCTGCAGAATGTCATATGCTCGCGGATAACACAACAATTCATACAACAGGAAAATGCGTTGTGCAAATTCAAAAGACGCTACAGCTTTGTCTTGATCGTATTTCAGTGTGGTGCAACGTTAATCACATGCTCATTAATCCTGTAAAAACAAAGTCAATGATAATTACTACACGGCAAAAGCACCAGCTCTCAGACTTGTCATTGAGACTGTCATTGGATGGTCAGAATATTGAAAATATAGCTGAATATCGGCTACTAGGTCTCATTGTCGACAACAAATTCCGACGGCGAACACATATTCAAAAGCATGTAAAAACACACACACCTGTTTCTTCTTTCTCAACTGCAACATATCATCAACATCGATGCCAGAAAACTCTTCTACAACACTCACATAAAACCTCACATCGCTTATGCGTCAGTAATGTGGGATGGCTGTGGCGAAGTACACTTTAAAAAAATTGAACTCATTACATCGAAGTGCAGGGAAATTAATCCTTCCTGGTCCTTTCCCATCTATAGAGCAAAAGATGAGTGCACTTGGAATTTTAAACCTACCGCAACAGCAAGCTTACAATAAAAGAATATTTATGCATAAAGTTCTTAATAATAATTCCCCAAATTACCTGGCACAACTCTTATTAGTCACCAGTCCCACTACACCAACTCCAGGAATAACCTCTACGTGCCAAGGCCGAGGCTTGACTTATTTAAAACTAGCATATCCTTCGCTGGAGCGTCCCTCTGGAACTCCCTGCCTCAAAATATCAAATCATGTATTTCTCTTCCTTGTTTCAAACGTAATCTGCACAAATATATATCTGAGAATAACCTTTCGTCAAATCTGATTTGTTTGAATCACACGTTTGCCTAAAAACATTGAGTGTAGTATACATGTATGCCCATGAAAGAAATTTAATTCTGATGTTTCTGCACATTTGTAGGAATATGAAACTGCATTAATCGATTGCCTAATCGTGCTTATAATATTTGTTTGTGGTACTGTCGTGTTTATTTGTGTTTGTAGTACAGCAAGGACTAGCTGTTAAATAGGTCCAAAGGGACATAACGCTACTATCCTTGAGTATTAAAGTTTTCGAGGTCGAGGTCGAGTTTGTCTGTCTGTCTGTCTGTCTGTCTGTCTGTCTGTCTGTCTGTCTGTCTGTCTGTCTCTCTCTCTCTCTCTCTCTCTCTCTCTCTCTCTCTCTCTCTCTCTCTCTCTCTCTCTCTCTCTCAGCAAAGTCAATTGTCGGCCTATTTCAACTGGAACTGGGACGGTGCTCAGTTGGTATAGCGTCGGACCGAAAAGCCTGGAGCAATAATGATTGAGTTCGATTCTACGGTGCGGACAATTTGTTTTGTTGTTGGCGCTGTTTAAGAATCAGCCTTTGGCGCAGACTCTCTTACAGTGTCCATACATGTAGCCCAAAAGAGCAATCCCATGCATCAGCATCTGTGCGCAAGTTAAATACTCCAAGCACTTTACCGCTGTTTGAAAATACCAGAAGAACAGGCAGGGCTCAGGTCGGGGTAGTCATCTACTGATCATACGTTTACTCTTTTATCAGTTATTAAAAACAGCATGTCGCAAGGTAAGAGGAAAGACTTCGTAGCTTTCACTGATTACCAGAAGGTATTCAATCAGATAAACAGAGAAAAATCTATGGGCCTGCTGGCTAGCTAAAGGTTTATCAATATTATTAGTAGCACGTATGAAAGTGTTCTGTGTTGCGTCAGAGCCGGTTATGATCATACTGACTTTTTTGAGTGTCCGACAGGAGTGAAACAGGGTTGTTTGCTCAGACCAAAGTTGTTTTGTCTGTTCATAACGGTTGCTGAAGAATTAGAAATGATGGAATTAAGACATGTTATTTAGCTGACTGACAATCCTTATCGAGAAAATATTTTCCTTACTATTCGCAGATGATGTAGCTCTAGTCTCACATACTGTGATAGGATTGAATGTACTCCTTTCAGCTGCCAACAGGACAGAACTCACGGTAAACCTAGAAAAAAACTAAAGTTGTGTCCCAGTGACCCCTTCCCATTCCAGATTTTCCTGTCCCTGACTCTTCGTCGTCAGTGTTATTATGATGTGCCTTGATCTTTGGATTCAAACTGCTTAAATTCAGCGGTACGTGATATGGCGTCTGTATGCACACGTGTCCGTTTGTTTCCTCAATAGCCTCTGTCAGTAAAGGCGACATTTTGACTATTGTGATGCTTAACGTCCATAGAAGCCACTTACGACCTATTACGGACACAGGAAAGGGGGTGGGGCTATATATGAATCTCTAGTCCCATTGCTCCAGCCCATAAAGACCGAAGAGACCGTCAGTCACCGCCAGACCAGTATATGCTAAGGAGGCGGGGAACCCAGCAGCGCGAAGCATCCTGTGTATGTGCATCTTGCTCCCTCAACGGCCGTGCGGAACACGGTCACAAAGACAGAGTAAGAAGGACCAGCTGTTGGAACCTGAAGCAAACGACAGACCAAGCAAACGATAGTCCAAGCAAAAGATAGTCCAAAACGTAGAGAAACGAACCTATAACATTGTCAACGCAATTAGGCTGGCCGGATAGTCATATGTACCCACAACGCATGCCGGGTTGTTCATCTTTTTGTCGCTACTATTCAGAAGATAAAGGCGAATGAAGGGGCTATTTGCCCCTCGTGTATATGTGCCCAGATTTACTACCTCTCTCTGGCAGTCAAACGGTTAACGAAACTGCAATATCCGATTTCTCGGCACAGGTACCGCACGCTAAAATCTCCAGACCTTAAAAACTCACATGCACAAAGAATGGTGGCGCTGGTCCAATCTGCTCCGTCTGTGCAGGTGACGTCAACAACGCCTTGGACGTAGACATCCGTGCTGACGCTGCAGGCGTAGTGCCCTACGTCATGAGTTGGGGTAGTCGAGTGCGTCACTGTTGTCCTGTCCATCAGCGGCGGTGGTGAACAGACTGAGGATAAAAAGAAAAAGATCACTTCTGAATCTGTTTGTCTGTCTGTCTGTCTGTCTGTGTCTGTCTCTGTCTGTCTGTTTGTCTGTCTGTCTGTCTCTGTCTCTCTCTGTCTCTGTCTCTCTCTCTCTGTGAGTGAGGGGGCATGTCTGTATGTATGTGTACCTGTGTGTGTGTGTGTGTGTGTGTGTGTGTGTGTGTGTGTGTGTGTGTGTGTGTGTGTGTGTGTGTGTGTGTGTGTGTGTGTGTGTGTGTGTGTTTGGTGTGTGTTTGGTGTGTGTGTGTGGTGTGTGTGTGTGTGTGTGTGTGTTGTGTGTGTGTGTGTGTGTGTGTGTGTGTGTGTGTGTGTGTGTGTGTGTGTGTGTTCGAGTGTGTGTTGTGTGTGTGTGTGTTGTGTGTGTGTGTGTGTGTGTGTGTGTGTGTGTGGTGTGTGTGTGTGTGTGTGTGTGTGTGGTGTGTGTGTGTGTGTGTGTGTGTGTGTGTGTGTGTGTGTGTGTGTGTTGTGTGTGTGTGTTCGATGTGTGTGTGTGTGTTGTGTGTGTGTGTGTGTGTTGTGTTGTGTGTGTGTGTGTGTGTGTGTGTGTGTGTGTGTGTGTGTGTGTGTGTGTGTTGTGTGGTGTGTGTGTGTGGTGTGTGGTGTGTGTGTGTGTGTGTGTGTGTGTGTGTGTGTGTGTGTGGTGTTGGTGTGTGTGTGTGTGTGTGTGTGTGTGTGTGTGTGTGTGTTTGAGTGTGTGTGTGTGTGTGTGTGTGTGTGTGTGTGTGTGTGTGTGGTTGTGTGGTGTGTGTGTGTGTGTGATGTGTGTTGTGTGTGTTGTGTGTGTGTGTGTGTGTGTGGTGTGTGTGTGTGTGTGTGGTGTTGTGTGTGTGTGTGTGCGATGGTGTGTGTGTGTGTGTGTGTGTGTGGTGTGTGTGTGTGTGTGTGTGTGTGTGTGTGTGTGTGTGTTTCCGAGGTGTGTGTGGTGTGTGTGTGTGTGTGTGTGTGTGTGTGTGTGTGTGTGTGTGGTGTGTGTGTCCGAGTGTGTGTGTGTGTGGTGTGTGTGTGGTGTGTGTGTTGTCGGTGTGTGGTGTGTGTGTGTGTGTGTGTGAGTGTGTGTGTGTGTGTTGAGTGTGTGTGTGTGTGTGTGTGTGTGTGTGTGTGTGTGTGTGTGTGTGTGTGTGTGTGTGGTGTGTGTGTGTGTGTGTGTGTGTGTGTGTGTGTGTGCGTGTGTGTGTGGTGTGTGTGTGTGTGGTGGTGTGTGTGTGTTGTGTGGTGTGTGTGTGTGTGTGGTGTGTGTGTGTGTTGTGTGTGTGTGTGTGTGCATTTGAGATTCAAGTTTACTTTATTATATCGTCAGAGAAATTAATTAAGTGGCTGAACAGTAACCACATCACAGTACACAACGACACATATTTTATTGTATATCTTAAAACTCAAAGAAACTCTCTCTCTCTCTCTCTCTCTCTCTCTCTCTCTCTCTCTCTCTCTCTCTCTCTCTCTCTCTCTCTCTCTCTCTCTCTCTCTCTCTCTCTCTCTCCCTCACTTACAAGGTCCAGGCGTTGTGGTTTCTGCTGTCGTTGGTTCTGGTGCCGATGTGGTTTCAGTTGTCGTCGTCGTTGGTTGACTTGTAGGTATTGTTGATACCGTTGTCGTTGGTTGTGGTTCAGCTGTTGTTGACATCACTGGTGTCGTTTCGCTCGACAGAGACTGCAGGATTACCTGGAGTTTACGGAAAGGCGGTCGGGCTCAGGCTCGACAAGTCTCAGGTTCGAATCCTCCTTCAAAATGCCGTTGGCAGACCCCCCCCCCCCCCCCCCCCCAAAAAAAAAAAAAAGAAAAAAAAAGAAAAGAAGAAGAAATAAATGAAGAAGACGCGCTTGATCTCTTCTGTTTCATGTGTTCGACGTCTCGCGCGTTACGCGATTGCAAACTATGAAAAAAAATCAAACATCAGCGTCAATAAAATTGACAATAATTAACACACTATAGCGGCAAAACTGCGAAACGGGATGTAAGGCACATATTGCGGCATAATAACCTGTAGACTGTTTCGGAATCAGACCGTTCTGGCATAAAAACTTTGCAAGAGAAATAGGCGGATAGCCTCACTACGTAAAGGCACCACTACACTGGGAGCAACTGATAGAATTGTCCTTAAAGGGGAACTGGGATGTCTACAGTAAATCATCCAAAACCACATGCTACAAGAGCGCACTGAGTCTGCGTCAAGATCAAAGAACAGCGCTATATGAAAGCTATCAACAACAACAACAACTAGAGCAACATGGTTTCGTCCATTGGGGCGACGTCTGAGTGCAACATTGTCAGCGCGGTGCTCAGTGGGATGCTGACAGTAATGTCGTCACTCAGAGACTGGGGTAGCAATGACGTCACTGAGAGACCGAGTCAAAATGGCGGATAATATGCTATTAAACTGGAATAGAAAAGACAGCAGTTTTTCAGTCGATTCACGATCAAAACACACTGGAGGCGAAAAGATCTGTTTTAATCGGACAATGCAAAGCATGTGCACATGTTCGGTGCAAACACATTTTTGAAGCTACAGACAGATAATAAACTAACAAATGATGATATGAATATAATCTGACCATACTTCTCTGTCAGTTTGTTGCAGCTGCAGACAAACAGAGAATACCATACACTAACAAATATCAATGAAATCTGAATACTGATCTGTCGGAACAGACAGACAGACAGACAGTTATCACACAAACAGACGAGGGTATGTACGAAATCTGGTTACTTCTTTGTCAGACAACTGACAAATAAGAAGCCATAGTATCATGCATATCATCATTCGTTAGTATATTATCCGCCAGTGTGTCTCAGTCTCTGACGTCACCGATAGCCTGCTGAGCACGGCACTCAAACGCCGGCTCAGTACCCAGTTTAGCTTCGCTTCCCCTTTAACCTGCTCTATCGGCGTGCCCGTAGAATCAGCCGTTGAATTTCCCGCAAGGGATCCAGCAGACAGTTAAGAAAAACGACGAACGAACCTGGGAGGTCAGCACTCCAGACGTGGCCTCCAGCGACGTGCTGGCAGCGCCCAGGTCAGCGGCGGAACAGACGAAGCAGCGACAGAAGGAGCCAAGGTGAAGGTCAGCGCACGTGAAACTGAAGCTCTGACAGCCCGCTGTGACGCCGCAGGCACCGGCACACTGAAGTCTGCTCATCCGTCTGGAACCGCCCACCTCTTGACACGCATCACTGGGCAGCTGTAGAAAACGAGCAGAAATGGGTCAATTTGGAGGTCAACTGGTGTAACTGGACGGGTCAAATGTAGTGAGCGGGTGTACAATATAAATACAATGCAAAAGAACTTTATTATTCATAGCAAATCCATAAAATAAAAATTCGCCTTGTGGGTCGCTCGAACTCCACAAAAGAGACAAATAGGCATTTCAACATAACCAAGGTAAAAGCATACAAATAAAACAAACGGAGCAAAACGCAGTGGAAACGTCGATACTGAGATCGATCAAGTACAGTCATTACTCATATTCCTACCCCACTACTGCCTCTCCATTCACAGCCAAACAACGCCCACCCATCCACAACAGTCACACCTACGCCCACATTAAAAAATATCACATTGCCCACCTACAATCAAACACACACACACACACACACACACACACACACACACACACACACACACACACACACACACACACACACACACACACACACACACACACACACTAAATATCCTTGATCACACACACACTAAATATCCATGTTCACACACACTAAATATCCATGATTCAACATAATACCATCACAATCATCATAATACCATCACAATAATAATTCCTGTGGTGCTTTGGTGGCTTGAATGTCAAAAGCAATTTAAAACGTCCTGAATAAAGCGGTGAATGTGTGTGGCAAGGTTGTGGGTGAAAGACAAGAACAGTTAATTAAGTAATTTGTATGAACATCGTGTGGTACAGAAGGCTAGGGTGATTGTGGATGACAACAGCCGTGTCCTTGCAAAATGTACGAGATTCTTCCATCTAGTATGCTATTTCGTGTACCGAAATCTAATGCATTCAATATCATTTCTGAACAGATAAATCCGTTCAAACGTCAGATCAGTGTGTGTGTGTGTGTGTGTGTGTGTGTGTGTGTGTGTGTGTGTGTGTGTGTGTGTGTGTGTGTGTGTGTTGTTGTGTGTGTGTGTGTGTGTGTGTGTGTGTGTGTGTGTGTGTGTTTTGTGTGTTGTGTGTGTGAGTGTGTGTGAGTGTGTGTGTGTGTGTGTGTGTGTGTGTGTGTGTGTGTGTGTGTGTGTGTGTGTGTGTGTGTGTGTGTGTGTGTGTGTGTGTATGTGTAAAATACTAGTTTACTTAGTATGTAACTTTTGTATTTTCAGTAACTGTTCTTTGAGTTCTAAAATATACTGTATGTGTCAAGGTATCGTGTATTATGATGTGGTTAGTGTTCTATGGTGTGGTACTTCGAATGAGATAATCAAATAATATTGAATCTTGAATCATCCTGCAATCACAGTATTCGTCATATAAATAGTACAACTGAAGCCAGAACATAAAAGTCACAGTGTCACTGCATTCGAAGCCACACGTGTAGGTTGCATGTGTGTTTAATTGTAACCTGCCGTCTGCACATTTGGCAGAATGACAGGAATCGTGTACGTGCTATTGCTGTAACCTGGGGGTAGAACGGATACCGAAATCAGAGTCAGCACATAAGGTTGACCATGCCGAAGAAAATTCTCCCGCCGCTCTTGCTGGGGCTCGAACCCTTGACCTTACGATCACGAGTCCGGCGCTCTAACCACTGAGCTATCCCCGCTCTCAAATTGTCATAACTGGCATATTTCATCGGAATACTTTTCTTGGCGACACGATTTCCGTCTGTCTACTGTGTCATCCTGGGCCATTCAACTTCATTGTTGCCAAAACCTCCCAATCAGAACCAAACACATAAACGGTTCAAAATAACGCTATTTATATATACAAAAAGGCGTTATTCTGAACTTAATAAATAGCACCATTTTGAAACTTTATGTGTTTAGATCTGGTTTTAGAACGCTAGCAGTCATTCTTGTTTCAGACCCCCCACCCCCCAACCCCCACCCCCCCGCCCCCCTTCCTCCCAATCCGAAGATTATCGGAAACAATAAACGAATCAGAATTTTGCATGTGGTTTGAAATTGTATTGCTTCTTCCCGCAATGACCAAAAAAACAAAAAACAACAACAAAAAACGCATTGTAAACCAAATACATGTACCAAACGGTTTGCTGTTGCGCATAACAACAGTCCTTTATCAGTGTTCAACACCGTTGTGTATTTTGTGACTAGACACATTTTCGTGGTGTTTAATTCATTTGTGGGTAAACAGAAGAGAATATATATGTATGTGTGTGTGTGTATGTGTGTGTGTGTGTGTGTGTGTGAGAGAGAGAGAGAGTCGTCTTGTATAGATGTTTTTGTTTGTTTTTCTCTCCCACGAGCGTGTTGGACTAGTCAATCTACGGCCAATTGAGGTATAATTGAGGTATAAAATGAAAAAGTCAGCAACATAATTTTTTTGGAGCTGTGTTACACTTTGGTATGCCCACAAAGTATCATGTATAAAATAGGACGCGAAATTCCTAATCGTACTTGGAGAAAACGAGGTCGCGTGACGTAGTACGATCGTTGTACTTTTTTCTGACGACAGATGGGGCATAACTTTTAAAATATCTTCAAAACCTACCAAATACGTACATAAAAAAAAAAAAAAGCTGATGTTTTGTTTTCTTAGTGTGCATATTTTCAAACAGAAACAGGCAGCCGATGTAGAGCTATGACGTCATTCATTGCATGATGTTCTGACGTGTGCCTAACAAAATGGAGCAAAGAAAGGAACTCATTGGTTTCTACTTATTTATGAGGATGGAGACAATCCTGTCAAACGTCATGAGGAATTGACAGTTTTACAGCGAGCTTTGTATTGCAGATTGTAATGTGACGCTACCGTGACGCCAAAGAACCGTTGACACCTGAACAAGAAAAAAAGAGAAAAAAAACTACTTCTTAATGATAACGTCAGTACTCACAAAGCCTGGTAACTGTGTCCTATCTAGACGAGCAAAATGCCCATGTTTTCACCCACACACCCTACAGTCCAGACTTAAAGTGTTTTTTCTTTCTTTCTTTTTCCCCGGTGATGAAGCAGAAACTGGCAGGGCGGAGGTTTTTAATGGATGCATGGTCTGTCAACATGTGTCGTTTCAGAGCTCATGACTTTTCCCCTCATCATAGTACCAGAAGGCATGTAAGGCGTAGCTGAGAAAGTCGAAATTGCATAGCAAGAAGGGAATAATACTTCGAGGGAATGTGAAAGTGTCAAGTAAATCATATGATCGTTCCGGCGTTCATGTTTTCAGAAATAGTGCACTCCTCGTAATCGTATTATAGGACAGAGAGGCAAGTCTGTAATTTAGTAGTACTTAACATTTTTAAATCAGGTTATATCGATGAGTAGCGAACACTTATTTCTGTTAAAAGGCACAGAGTACTGGCCTACGCCGAACTGTCGTGACGTCATTTCGCAGCGGTCAATGAAATAAATGAACGGCAATGGCAGGCGAGCCCCGTGCATAGCAAAATATTTTGTCGCCACCGAATACTGATGTGTGTGTGTGTGTGTGTGTGTGTGTGTGTGTGTGTGTGTGATCAAAAGCTCATACTATAAGATTGGAATTCGGCATGAACGCACAAGATGAACGAGTCTGTATTTCTTGCAAACACTGTGACACTATTACAAGCAGACCTGACTGCCGCCAGAACGCTGACAATGTATATATCGGATCATTCACCTTCAACGTTGTTCTTTCCTATATCCTGTCAGTTAACATAATTATGTCAAATTAAACTGGTGCTCTAGGCTGAAAACCATTCTGTCTAGGCTTGGGTAATCATTTCCCCCTAAACTAAACAAACAAACAAACAAAAAACGACACACCTGACCACCCGACCAGCCGAGAAACGGGTTTCTAGCATTCGCTTCAGAAGAGTGAGTATTGCCTATGTGTCATTCTACTCTTGTAATTGCCCTGGTTGTGGGTTCTCTGTGCTGTTCAGGTATGCACATGGTGGTGTGGATCACAGCTTCTGTGTGCTCTGTTATTTTCCCAATCAACGACCACGGGTAATGGTCTCATGTTCTAACACTCGTCAGCGATACCTGATCTACAAGTCCTTGAATCTGCCGCAACCGATGAACTGGCGGAAAATGTTCAACGCTTCCATATTACGGGAACCATAGTTTAGCAGTACGATGACATCCATTTCTTATTATACACGGTCCACCTTGACCTTGACTGAAAATTTTGGTGCAGCATCTGCACCAATATGGTTTGACGAAATTGTAGTCCATCGTGGCAGTATAAACTGTGCATTCTTTAGGCCGAATCTTGTGGAGAGACTTGTTCCTCTTGCTGATCAATATCCAACTCGTCGTTTCTGTGTTATGTGCTCAGCATACTACTGATGATCAACGGCGAGTGGCTCGTTCTGTTCACTTCAGTCTGAACGCTATACCTGCCTATGGCAGAGGTAGCTAGGCTAACTGCTTTCGTGGTGTTCATGGCATCGAATAGAAAAATCGAGGAAACACTGTGCGTAAAACTTAAAGCTAAAAAGCGACCACAAACGCAATTCTTTACGCACATTTTAAAAAGAGAAATGTCCCACGCCAACAAAAGAAGTTTCCGAGAAGCTTCAGCCAATCAACTAATATCCCCCGCGAAAAACTCAAAAAGTGACTCTCTTGCTTGCTCCACAAACTAAAGCTGAGCAACGGAACGTAAGACAGCTGGTTTTCGAACAAAACCGTTAAAATAATTCATGATGCGCCTCTATTGACGACGAAAGGCATCTGCAGCTACAATCAAATGAAGCAAATAACATTTACTTGAATGCTAACATCAGACTTAAATCATAATGCGAAAAATTAAAGAAATGACATTCATCAGACTTGAATGTTCATGCATTTCACCTGTCAGCATCGTACCTCTTGGTGGTCAGACGGAAAGTTTGCGATGAGAGAACTCCACTTAAGGCTTACTGCGGAACCCTTCACTACTTTTCCCAAGCAGATCAGTCATGCCAACTTAGCATGAATTGTCACTAGAATGTGTTACCATACTTTCTACAAAGCAGATTCAAAGATAAACATTGTACCCGTGCAGCAATAATCGTCTGCTACAGCCAGTCGGTAAATCAACAAGGACCGTCAATCACTTACAAAGTCGAACCACTCGTCCTATGCGATCTCGGCAGTCTATAACTTTATTCCAGCCCAATGCATAAACAGAACCGAACTCCACAAACACGGCAGAATCGACACTGTTCAAGCATTGGCAAATCTGCTGCTTTGTTCTGGATAATCTACCAAATGCACATCTAGGTCAACATTTTTTCATTTTTTTTAAATAATACTTTATGTAAATTGTTTTGGTAGGACTATGCTCTACATGTGTATAGAATATCATATTTAGTTTAATATGTATCATGTGAGCGCTCAGGGCCTTGATGAGCGCATGATAAATGTACATTATTATTATTATTATTATTATTATTATTATTATTATTATTATTATTAACATGCTTTCAGAATGTTACGTAAAATACCAGAAGCTAAAGAATAATTATGACGTATTGTGGCTATTTTTGTGACGTCCAGCGCGAGAGACAGAAACAAAAGACAATCTACTTACCGCAGGCCAAAATGGTCTGAATATTATGAGGAGAAATCTTTACAGCTTCAAACCGAAAATTATACATGTTCTACTAGGCTTTTGTTGTCCTATTTTATATGTGACAATAAGTATACTTTTGGGAAGCAAATACCACCAGATCTGGCCATGTTGTTTGCTTTCTTAATCGAAACAGTAGATTGACTAAACAATGTGTTCTTGCTTGCTGTTTCTCCTAGTTACTCTTTCTCTCTTTCTTAGTCCACAAGTTGTGTGCTGTGATTGTTTTGTTGTTGATCTGTTCTCAACCACCTTCGTTTTCTTCCTCTTCTGCAACGATCCCCACATAATTGTAATTATTTAGTTAATTAGGTCCTGGATTTTAACGTCCCCTCATCCGCACAGGATCACTTCAGGATGAACTAGGTGTTCAGAGAATTCTTCTGTACCAGGTGAAAACAGTAATGACCAAATCACAAGTAAAAAACAAAC
>JABMCL010003533.1:0-2500 GCA_018857735.1 Alviniconcha marisindica | reverse complement strand
AACACTTTCAATGAGCATACAGTCGCTCTTGCACAGCCCCAGCTACGCTACAATGAGGAGACTTTACTGCACGTGTCAGGGTAGTTTTAGTGTCCGTTGGCAAGCATGGGCCTATTGGCATAGCGGCACTGACTCACCGCATCTGGCTTTGTCTGAGTATAGCCTCGCACGGCTCAGGGCAGACATGACCTTGTCCGTGCATTTGTGTTAAATATTTAACACAACAACGTTGTGTTGCTCTGCACCTTTCAATGTCCAAATCTTGCATGCCCCATAATAACTGTTGGGTTGTAGAGTGCTTCTTGGCACAATTTTACCATTCAAGCTTTGGTCGGGAGTCTCTTTTACATGCCCAAGCTAGTTTTATTGGGAAGTTTTTCTTGCATGCTCCATGCTACTTTTAGTGGGCAGTTTTTTTCTTTTTTTTTCTTTCTTTCTATGGCTCGTGCTAAATTGAATGCGGATACATTCATGCATGTTCGACGTCAGTTTAGGGAGGGGTCTCTCTTATACGCCCCATGCTAGTTTCAGTCAGGAGTTTTTCTTACACATCCAGTGTTTCTTTTGTGGTATAGAGTCGGTTGCACTTACCACACCTCAGTTTTTAATCAGGAAGTCTCTCCTACACGCCCCATGCTAGTCTTAGTGGGCAGTTTCTCTTACACGCCCAGTGCTAATTTCAGTGTCGAATCACTTACTGGGAAGTTTCTCTTACACTCCTTACGCTTGTCTTTCTGGGCAGTTTCGCTTACACGACCCGTGCTAAATTTACTGCAGAATCACCCATGCATACTCGACCTTAGGTTTACTGGGGAGACTCTCTTGCTCGTCCCATGCTAGTTACAGAAGGGAATCTCACATACAGGTGCCACAGTAGGTTTAGTAAAGAGTCTCTCTTACACGCCCCATGCTAGATTTCATCATAGTAATAATTTCTACAGCGCCCTATCTCACCGGCAAGGGTGAGCACTCCGCGCTTGGCGTGCTCAACAATAAGATATTTATTAAAAGCTCAAGAATGATAAACTGTATAGTCATAATATTGTATTAATCAAAAACACAACACACCCGTACACAGACACACTCAGATACACACACACACACACACACACACACACACACACACACACACACACACACACACACACACACACACACACACACACACACACACACACACACACACACACACACACACACACACACACACACACACACACACACACACACACACACACACACACACACAACACACACAACAACAACAACAACAACAACAACAACAACAAAAAAAAGAAGCAGAGAGAGAGAGAGAGAGAGAGAGAGAGAGAGAGAGAGAGAGAGAGAGAGAGAGAGAGAGAGAGAGAGAGAGAGAGAGAGAGAGAGAGAGAGACTAAAACTGGTTCAGTGTCTCATACAAGCATTAATCTGGTAGTTTTACTGGCGTGTCTCTCCTAGACTCACTGTGTCAGTTTTAGTGAAGTGTCTAGCGGACATCCGAGTACTGAGCTATTACAGTTACATGTGTCAGTTTTAGTGAAGTGTCTAGCTGACATCCGAGTACTGAGCTATTACAGTTACATGTGTCAGTTTTAGTGAACTGTCTAGCGGACATCCGAGTACTGAGCTATTACAGTTACATGTGTCAGTTTTAGTGAACTGTCTAGCGGACATCCGAGTACTGAGCTATTACAGTTACATGTGTCAGTTTTAGTGAAGTGTCTAGCGGACATCCGAGTACTGAGCTATTACAGTTACATGTGCGCATGCAGAAAACGTACTCCATTACGATCTAAGCTGCAGAGGAAGAATAAAAATGATTGCCAAAAATAGGCCAAGGCCAGATCTCTCGGGGTACAGCGCAGCACAGCTTCCATTCAGCGCTTCACAAAGATGGGTTTTGTTGGTTGTCATAGGTATGACTTGGCCGAACATTGGCCTTTTGGGCGCGCACCGGCCACCGACTCACCTCATCTGGCTTCATCTCAGCGTAGACTGGCACGGCTCAGAACTGACATGACCTTGTCCCTCCATTTGTCTTTAATTTGGATGAGTGCAGTTAAAGACTGACATCGAAGAGCTACCAAGAATCAAGAATCACTGATGGCACACAACCTACATAATTTGTCGTCTGAGTCAGTACACAGTTATAATCATAATAATAAGCGAGGTGGTGATAATATAACCATTTTAGTATTTTTTCTGAAGTAAAGTACAACAGGGTCTGTCAAAAAAGAAGAAGAAGAATGGAATGGCCATTTGTTGACATTGTACACAATATACCAATTAATGAAAAGTACATTGTAACTTTAAACAATGAAAGTCCAAGTATCTGAGAAACTCTAAACACCCACAGGCTATCAGTAAGCATACAGCAGCAACAACAACACACACACACACACACACACACACACACACACCACACACACACACACACACACACACACACACACACACACACACACACACACACACACACACCACACACAAACACACACAC
>JABMCL010001376.1:995000-998928 GCA_018857735.1 Alviniconcha marisindica | reverse complement strand
GAAGCAATTTACAGGACGTTAAAACGTAAGAATCTCCTCTCTCCTGAAGAAATTTTAAGGGAAAAAACGTAAATTCTTCCTCTCTCTCTCCTCTCCTCTCTCTCTCTCTCTCTCTCTCTCTCTCTCTCTCTCTCTCTTTCCCCAAGCAATTTAAGGACGTTAAAACGTAAGAATTTTCTCTCTCTTCTCTTCTCTCTCTCTCCCCTCTCTCTCTCTCTCTCTCTCTCTCTTTGAAGCAATTTACAGGACGTTAAAACGTAAGAATCTCTCTCTCTCTCTCTCTCTCTCTCTCTCTCTCTCTCTCTCTCTCTCTCTCTCTCTCCCCTTCTTCAACATTTCGGAAAAAGTAAGAATTTCTCTCTTTTCTCTCTCTCTCTTCTCTCTCTCTCTCTCTTTCCTCTTTTCCCCTCTCTCTCTCTCTCTCTCTCTCTCTCTCTCTCTCTCTGGGATGATTTTGTCGGTGAAGTGCTGTGTATGTAACCTTACAAATCTCCATGACACGTTGCGCTCCACAATGGATCAATCCGGTCTATTAACATTCCTCGGTGCTTCTGAAAGGACTTGTACCCTCTGAATCTGCGCTGCGTCTGTCTGTCTGCGGCCCGACTGCCGGATTAGTGCCGATGTTAAAAAAAATTAATTATTTTTTATAAAATTTTTTTGATGATTTGGGGCTTTTTGTGCTGATTTTATTTGGCGGCAGCGTCTTCGGGTCGCTTGCTAAAGACAACGAGGTGAATCCGGATCGGGTTACGAATCATTTATGCACCGGATAACTATATCCATGCACGTGCTTTGCGCTATAATTCTTGTGACCGCTTGCTAACCGGGCGTTTCACTTGTTGACGATCCTGTAAACCAGCAGAATTTTTTTTACCGTGAATTTAATGTCCTTTGTTATAATTTATCTTTCACAGCCTGCACACGTTGTTAGCTTACACTGAAACAAGATCCAAACGCATAAAAGATTCAAAAGAACGCTTAATTATTGTCATAGACAACACGATGCAAATTTTCATGGAAATCCCCTTCTTCAGTTTGAATCTTTTATGTGTTTGGATCTTATTTTAGAACGCTAGCAGTCATTCTTCTTTCAGAATAATAATAATAATTTTTTAACACTGAAATACTTTGTAAGGATCGCGAAGAAAGAAATGCACGGATTTAATTAAAGTTCACCACAAAAGTAACAACGGCTACGGCACCTCTGAAAATCGAGATTAAGAATAATGGTTAATATGTTCAGAAAGGGAACAGAAGAATGACATGACTATAGTAAGGGACTTACAGTAGTGACAGTGAATTTAACGAGACATCCAGGAGACGACCCTATGCAACTGACTGGACGTTAAAACCCAAGATGGGAACATGTGCAAACAAGACCATAAACTTAGTAAGGGACTTATAGTAGTGACAGTAAATTTGATTAACCCCTTCACTGCCCAACCTGTAAAATTTCCGGCCTGAAAAGTGCACACGTACACGCCTGCAAACAATATATTTGGTCGCCCTACTACAAAAAATTTATTTTCAATACTGTGCATTTTGGTAGAAATCCTTTCACGTGCTCATACGAAGGGGGCTTTAACGAGATTTAACGATTTCAAATTTGGTACATTTACTGGTCGCTTTCCGGGTGACGATGCGGCAAGCATGGCAGTGGAAGGATTAAAACATCCCGGAAACGACCCACGCGGTTGACGGGACGTTAAAATTCAAGATGGGAACATGTCCAACAACACCATAGACTTAGTAAGGGACTTACAGTAGTGACAGTGAATTTAACGAGACATCCAAGAGACGACCCTATGCAACTGACGGGACGTTAAAAGCCAAGTTGGGAACATGTCCAAACAAGACCATAGACTTAGTAAGGCATTTATAGTGGTGACAGTGAATTTGATGAAAACATCCAGGAGACGGCCCTATGCGGTTGACGGGACGTTAAAATCCAAGATGGGAACATGTCCAAGCGGCTCTCAGTTTGGCAATTAGCGGCTCGTAGCGAAGGTTCAGGGTTCGATCCTTGGGCTCTGGACTGAAGAGTTCTATGTTCTATGTTCCTCGGAGGCGGACGCAAAGCGCGCTGGACCCGTGTGTTTCTTGATCGCGCACGTAAAAGTGCATAGGAAGTTGAAAATCGAAGAAGGGGTTGCCTTTTTAAGTTTGTACAATGGATACAGTTCCCCACCTTACTGCGATCAGTAAAGTTAATAATAAAAAATAAAATAAAAACACTTAAAACAGTGGTGTGAGTGACAAAAACGACCGACTGGTGTTGACTGAACCCGGACAACCAGTATCGTAAATGATACCTTTACGAGTACTATGATGACGAAAACTGACAGTGATCACGAACACAACTGACGCCAACGCATAGTTGAGCAGCACCGAGTAGGAAGATATGATATACAAGAAATGTAGCATTAAAAAAAAATGCACTATACAACCCCATCCCCTCATGAAAAGAGAGAGAGAGAGAGAGAGAGAGAGAGAGAGCATTAACTCCCCACTTTTTCCCATCTGGGCCCTGTCACATGGAATAAACTCCCACACTCTGATCTGTACGCTATGCTGCAGCAAAATGCCAGTTCAAAACTCAACTCGAAACCACACTATTCCTCTCAGCCCATGGACCAAACTCCTAAATTTCTTTGTTTCCGCTGCCAGTCGTACCCCCCCCCCCCCCCTCCCACCACCACCTCGCACCTCACCCACATTTCCTGTTGACTTGCGTGTATCGATCCGTACATGCTGTACGCGTGCCTGTTTGCGTGTGTATGTGCCGCGTGCGTGCGTGCATGTGTGTGCGTGTGTGCGTGTGCGTGTGTGTGTGTGTGTGTGTGTGTGTGTGCTATGAAGTAAGTCAATCTTTTTTCTTTTCTTTTCTTTTTGTAGTATGTTGTCACTATTCTTGCCGCTTGTGTTCGCGCCTTGGGCTGTAAAAATATTTTGATAGGTAGGGCGCTTACAAATTTCCATTATTATTATAGAGTGGGAGGGAGGGGGGGAGAGAGTGACAGAGAGAGAGAGAGGGGGGGAGGGAGGGAGAGAGAGAGCGAGATGGAGGGGGAGGGAGAGAGAGAGAGAGAGAGAGAGAGAGATCGAACTCGAACTCGAAAACTTTATTTTACAAGGATTGTAGTTTAGGCTGAGTCAAAAACCTGTCTAACAACTAGTCCTTGCTAAGCTACTGAGAGAGAGAGAGAGAGAGAGAGAGAGAGAGAGAGAGAGAGAGAGAGGAGAGAGAGAGAGAGAGAGAGAGAGAGAGATGGAAGGAGGGAGAGAGAGCGGGATGGAGAGGGAGAGAGGGAGAGAGAGAGATGAAGTTAAGGGAGGCCTGGTGGGGGTAGGGGTGGGGATGTTCAAAAAGAACGGCGTCGGTGTTTTTAACTATCCAGCATCTGTCTGCTGGAGACAAGACCACGAAGACGGAAGCGTGGCATTGTTGAAATCTCTAAAAACACATGGACAGGGAGCTGAGCGGGGCGGGAAGCAAGCTGTGCCAACACAACTCTTCGTGTTCCTACACTGTCGGGCTGAAATGTCCCGTCCCACTCTGGAACCCATATTCCACAGACCCCGGGATCGCTCTCTCCAGCGGTATGAATAAGAACGGGATCTTCGGTCTAGATCCGACGCCAAGGGCCTGTGGTTGTGTTGCGGGTCGCATCGCGATGTGTTGTAGACCCCAAGCGTAGCCAAAATAGTGGCTGTGTTGAGGAAAACAGCGATGCGTTCTAGACCTGAAGCGTAGCCAAAATAATGGCTGCGTTGAGGATAACATAGCGATGTGTTGTAGACCCCAAGCGTAGCCAAATGCGGCTGTGTTGATGGTCACATAGCGAAGGGTTCAAGACCCCAAGCGCAGCCATATGGCTGTGTTGAGGATATAACATAGCTATGTGTTTAGACCCCAAGCGTAGCC
>JABMCL010001376.1:985000-990000 GCA_018857735.1 Alviniconcha marisindica | reverse complement strand
TTAAAAACAACACACACACACACACACACACACACACACACACACACACACACACACACACACACACACACACACACACACACACACACACAAACGCTATTTTATTATGACAAAACACAACATGCGAACTTTCGGGGTAAGCCCCTTTTTAAAGCTACACAACGGCACTTAAACTAAAGTTAATCAGTAAAAAATGATATGTAGCATACTTATCTGCTTTTGTTTTAGCTGTTTTGGTGTTCAGGAAAACGCAGAAAAGAAGCAGAAGCAGACTTAGACAAACACAAATCCATCGTTGAGCTAAAACTATCACTAGACGCAGATTATCAGCTGCATTTTGGTGTAAACTGTCCTATATTTCACACCAAAATGCAGCTGATAATCTTCTGTTGCTTCAGAAGGTAGTTCTTTCATCTGTAGTTGTATTTTGATTGACTGAATGATTGAGTGATTGACTTGAGCATTTTCATAGCGCTTTGCCTCTGGTTTAAGGCGCTTTACATAAATTAAAAGTAATAATGATTATTCAATGCTGATTATTATAGCATAGCAGACATACGATAACATAGCAGACCTAATCCAACCCTTTGTGAGTATACGCAATTATAAGTACGTGCACGCTCGCCTGTCTTGCGTCCAGAAATTTGGCAAATATGAAGGCAGACGGGTTTCAAACAATGGAATAAGACTGAACAGGGAACATAAAGGGTATGGAGATCATCGGTCTGTTGTTCATTTGTTAATAAAAGGCAAATGAGTACAAAAAAAGAAAAGAAAAAAGTAGTACTGTCTAAAAGTGAAAAGAAAACGTAAAAACAACATCTACCTGAAACAAGACCCAGACACACAAAAATGACAAATAACGCCTCTTTTAATTAGATAACACAAACACGCCCAAATTTTCAACGCAAACGCCCATTTCAAGCAACGAAGAGAGAGACAATGCGCTAACAAACGACGATAAGAATGAAACTGGATCTGCTTAGCTTTCATTTGGTGCAGCAGACTTTTAGGGGAAGAATGCAAGAGCGAGGTTGACGTGTATGTGAAAATCTACATACACGTCACATCAGCCTACACATATTTCGCATACACGTCACTCTCATGCTTGCATTCTCCGCCAAGGCTTCTCCCACCAGCTGAAAGCTAAGTAGGCTAGATCAAAATTAATTCCTATCATCGTTTTTTGTTTGTTTGTAAGTGTAGCAGCTGTCTGCCCGTTTTTGAAAAGTTGTTTCCACTGAAAATGTGCGCATATCTTGCATTGTCTAATCCAAAATGATAAGATCCAAACACATAAACGGTTCAAAAGAACGCTGTTTATTAGAACAAAACAAAACCTTAATCCCCTTTATCAAGCTACAAAACGACGCTTAAACAACAGTTAAACCGTGAAAAACGATGAAATATGAGATGGAAAGCTAAACCACTTATCTGTTTTGGGTTAAGCTATGCTGTTTTCCTGTCCAGTGTTTGGAATAATGTATATAAGCGTTCTTTTTGACCTTTCGTGTCCCTCATAAGCCGTACGGTTTCTGTGGACGTTAAGCACCATGTTTACTTACTTACTTACTTACTTACTTACTTACTTACTTACTTACTTACTTACTTACTTACTTACTTGCTTGCTTGCTTACTTACTTGCTTGCTTGCTTGCTTGCTTGCTTGCTTGCTTACTTACTTACTTACTTACTTACTTACTTACTTACTTTCGTGTGTTTTGGACTTGAAAATAAAATGGTTTTTGTTGTTACTGTTGTTGTTGAGAGCTCAGTGTGGTACAACTCGGCCCGTATATCTAGTTCACTCACTAAAGCACAGAAGCAAACCAGCGAAAGGTAAGTGGACGGTGAATAGGTAGGCTGATGCGTGACAACAGATTAAGTGTTTACACCTGGTAATGTCACACCTCATTAACCTGCTCTTTTGTTTTGTGTGATGAAACGCGCCGGAACGTGTGGTATTTCTCGTTGTTCTACATATGCGTTCGCGTTAGTTTGAGTGCATCAGCTAACCGCACGAATTCGTGCCATTTCTGCGTGATGGAAACAGGACAGTTTTCTAGTGAGCAGTGTCATATGAATGCTTTTCACATTCATTCACACACACACATAAGCTCTCTCTCTCTCTCTCTCTCTCTCTCTCTCTCTCTCTCTCTCTCTCTCTCTCTCTCTTCTCTCTCTCTCTCACACACACACACACACACACACACACTCATACACACATGGAGATGGAGGGAGAGGGAGATTATATACCTATCGCTACACTGTCACCACCAGAATCACTTCTGCATTTAGGTGGGCAGCGATGAGAGCCATTTTAATGTTTGGTTATTGTGAGGGTCAAAGTCACAAGACAGTGTGCACAGACCACAACTTTTGAAGAGAAAGAAGAGTCGAAGCGGATTCAAACCGAGGTCCCTCTCCTTACCAGCCTAACGCCTTACCGCTAGGCCAAACCGGCTCACATTGAAAAACGGGACGTTCTGTCAGATGGTCCCGGACATCCGGAGAACTTTAACAATTGTTCCTCAATTTTTTTTCATTTTTTTTTTATAGATTTAAAAAAATATATTTTTACTTCCTTTTCATTTCATGGTCCACAGAAACCGTATGGTTTATTAGGCACGGGATTTTTTTTTTTTTTTTTTTTAAACTTCCGGTGCATGGCTCTTTTAAGTGCTCGCAACCAGAACCAGACGGGTCCTTCGTCCTCTGTGGACGAGGCCTGACCTCGATGTTAAGGCTCAGTTTCCTAAAGGCCTCCGCAGACATAGTAGACACGCTACAGCCACGGGCCGCATAAGAGAAAAGCGTCCAGATTTTTGAGAAGTGTCTCTGTGTCGGAGATCATAACCACGCCACGTAACGTCGTCTGGATGTGGCTGACAGGCAACGCGCGTGGAAAGGTAAAGCCACGCGATTAAGAATAAGAATAATGGAAATCTGTAAAGCGCCTACCCTGCGGCTCAAAGCGCTGAACAAGCATACACACATAACGTACATCGAGATGGAAAATGTTATCCAAAAAAAGAAGAAGATATCGACAAGGGTTTTTAAACACTATGCTAGAGGTGTCCACACACACACACACACACACACACCACACACACACACGCACGCACGCACGCACGCACGCACGCACGCACACACACACACACACACACACACACACACACACACTGTACAGACTGATAGGAGTGAAGGACAATGTGGTTTAACTGAAATATATTCTGAGAAGAGAAATGTCTTGAGTTGGCTTTTGAAGGAAGAGAGAGTAGCAGAGTGCCTGATGTCTTGGGGGAGATTGTTCCAGATGTGGGGGCCACAGCAACACTCTCAGAGCTCAGGAGCTGTGTGAAAGTCGAGGTGGACGTCCTGGACTCCCGTCCCTAGTAATAAACCTACGGTTTCTGCGGACGTAAATCAACACTTCAACAACAACAACAACAACAAAAAGCAACACATCATATTATCCATAGGTAACACTCAAATAAGCATACTGCTTTTGTGTTTCCTGTACTTATTTGTTGAGCTTATGATTACGATGAATGAATAAAATCTTGTTTAAACCAACAAGCAACACTGACGTCATGACGACTGTGGCGTGGCCTTAACTGCCGCTGTGGCGTGTTGCCTTCGTCTGCGCCGGCCATAACCAGAAGCCAACGTCAGTGCAGCGATCCGTCATGGCTCGTGACGGCGGACGTGCATGAACAATGTGACACGGTGTGAAAAGGCCTCTAGACGGGGAAGAGGTCAGACACCGGAGCGATACGTCAGGGGCTCTTTGCCGACACGCTCCTGTAGGTTTCACGCTTGACGGAGCCCCCGTTGAGATGGAGCTTGTCGTGTGACCTAAACTCGGGACAGTCATAGCTGACTGACTGCACGTTCACTTCCAAGAAAGAAAAGAGGAGCAAAAACCGCGGGACTGATGAGCGTACTGACACCAAGTGAGTGCACGCTTTGGGTGTTTTATGGAATCTGTTTCTTTGGATGTGTTCACGAGGAGCCTACTAAGGCCGTGTCGTTTATTGTGACGGAAGAAGAGGGCAAAAAAAAACACCCCAGCAACTCAAAATGACTCCTTGAAATTTTATTTTCAACAAAGTGCAGACCAACGTAGTGTGAAGAAACGAAAGAATGGAAGAAAAGAAAAGAAAAAAAAAACAAAGAAAACTATTCGTGAAACATTGCAATTAATTTGCAACAACGTGGATGTTTTGTCGCAGCCTAGTTTCTCATTAAAAACAAAATCTGAAACAAGAGTGACTGCTAACGTTCTAAAACAAGATCCAAACACATAACAGGTTCAAAAGAATGCTTATTTATTAGAACACAAACACACAATTTGCAAATTTTTCGAAGTAATCCCCTTTGTCAACAGGAAAACAACATAGCTCAACCAAAAAATATAAGTTATTTAGCTTCTCATTCATTTTTCATCGTTTTTAACCATTTAACTGTCGTTTAAGTCCTGTTTATTGCTTGACAAAGATCCCCAAACAGTTAAATGGTTAAAAACGATGAAAAATGAATAAGAAGCTAAATAACTTATATTTTTTGGTTGAGCTATGTTGTTTACCCCGAAAATTTGCAGATTGTCCTAATAAATAAGCTGTTTAGATCTAGTTCATCATCGCTTTTACTCATGTGTGGCATCATTTCTCATATCTCACTACCTGTTGTTAAGGGCAACTTTCCTGCTCCCACGGTTTTAAAGGCAATACACAATACACGTATTTCGAAGGCGGATATTTCATACTATACGCAGGTGCATTAATTTTCATCATTTGAGGATGTGGCTTCAGCAGACTTTATTTTACCTTGTAGTTACTTGCATACAAGGTGACATCACAGGCGATCCAATGCCCTGCTGTTTTGTCCCTTGTCACATGCGTGACGTCGATCCAGCGCTATTATCTCCCTTTGCTGCAGGATAGCTTTCTAACGAGTTCCCTTTTGAGCATAAATGGCAAGTACCAGAACTCCACCAAA
>JABMCL010001376.1:965000-977500 GCA_018857735.1 Alviniconcha marisindica | reverse complement strand
GGCATTCGTCTTCATTTTCTTCTTTTAAGTCAAAACTGAAAACCCGTCTCTTCTCCTCTGCACATTGATCTGTCGTTTTACCAATCCATCGCCAGTAATGCATGTATTTGTAGTGTGTGTGTGTGTGTGTGTGTGTGTGGCATGTGTATGTGTGTGTGTGTGTGGGGGGGGGGGTCTGGGTGTGTGTCTGAGTGTGTACGCGCGTGCGTCTTGTGCGTGTGTGTGTGTGTGTGGTGTGTGTGTGTGTGTGTGTGTGTGTGTGTGTGTGTGTGTGTGTGTGTGTGTGTGTGTGTGTGTGTGTGTGTGTGTGTGTGTGTGTGGTGTGTGTGTGTGAGAGAGAGAGAGAGAGAGAGAGAGAGAGAGGAGTGTGTGTGTGTGTGTGTGTGTGTGTGTGTGTGGTGTGTGTGTGTGTGTGTGTGTGTGTGTGGTGTGTGTGTGTGAGGGGAGAGAGAGAGAGAGAGAGAAGAGAGAGAGAGAGAGAGAGAGAGAGAGAGAGAGAGATGAAATGAGTGTATCCTTATGTCTTTGTAAGCGCTCTGGGCTCTTACGAGATGGGGCGCCATAAATAATCTATTATTTTATTGTAAAAGCCCTGGCACACGAGCAGTTTCAGCCGTATGCTTGAGACAGACCATTGGAGCCTCCTGCGGTCAAACCCCACGGTCCGTCTTACACGTATTGGCTGCCACACGATACAGCCATAATTGACAGGTTAGAGTAAAGGAAAGGTCGATGTATTCAGCCTTGCCGCTATTCGAAATTTGCTATCCCTTGTGACCTCCGACCTGTCTCCTTCACTTTTGTCCAAAAAAAGCGGGCGTCATTGGCTGGCGGATGCAGTTCACCCGTTTGGAAAATAACATGCTGTATTTGGAACGGACAGGTTGAAACCGATGCTCTGAGCCGTTTGAACAGTACGGCTATGACGACACAACGATCCGTTTGTGATCAGATTCGGACGGACGGATCCTCCTCAACCATACAGCCGAAAGCGGCTCGTGTGCCAGAGTCTTAATCATGCACACTCCGATCTCGGTATTGAGCTTCAAGACGCTGCCCCTCCTCCTCCTCCTCTTCCCACCACTCTAAGCTGATTCCAGTTAAAAGGGAGTTGGCCCTGCAGAGGGAAGCTGAGGGATCAGCTCCAATCCCCGAGTCTTACAAGCACGTGGAACACAATGTAACTACAGGCTCAGCGAGTGGCCTTGTCCGTGCTGGTGTTGCGCCAGCTTTGAACTAGACGCGAAGGGTTTCCCGGGAGACCGGGAGCGAATCGGTTGTAAGCGTCATCCTGGGTCAAAGTACTCTCGTTTCCAAGTCGGTCTTATTTAAGTAAACATGGTGCTTAACGTTCACAGAAACCACGAGGCTTATTTGGGACGGGAAGAAGGGGGGTAAGGGGGTGTGGAGGTGAGGGGAGGGGGGGGGGAGAGGGAGGGAGATTATATACCTGTCGCTACACTGTCACCACCAGAATGACTTCCGCATTAAGATGGGCAGCGATGAGAGCCATTTTCATGTTTCAGTAGGAAGTGACGGACAAGGTCACAGGACAGTGTCCACAAACCACAACCTTTTTGAAGAGAAAGGAGAGCCGAAGCGGTATCGAACCGACGTCCTTCCGCTTACCAGCCTAACGCCGTACCGCTAGGCCAAACCGGCCCACGTCTTATTTATCTCTGGCGGTGATATTTATCCCTTGCGCTGGTGCGTGGTTGCTTATCTGTGTTTCTGTATTGAAAACTCGGCGGGCGTGTCCGGCGGCATCATTTATTCATGTTTTGGGCAATTCGCTCTGTGATTAACGTAGCAACTGAATAGAATCTGTTTCACGTTCACGTGGACAGCAAGTCTGAAATGCATTTGTTATAGAAGACCAAAAAGAAACGAAACAAAAAGGATAGTCAGAAAAAGTGATTAGATTTTAATGTTCTGTCAGCTGCACATGGTCACCTTAGGACGTTCAAACTGCCATAAGTAAATGCCATTTCGAAACTCTTTTGACATGTAGAACCTTGTTGAAGTTAAATCAACGAAATCAGTCTGAACACAAATAAAACAAAAACATATGTATACACAAATATGAAACACAAATTTTTGAGGTGGAAATCCCTTCGATATTGCTCTTTTCAAAACGTATGTAATGAGGCTAGGACAGCTGGATCCTTCCGTCCGATTTATTTATAGATCTGTTAGATTAAAAATATTGTTTTAAAAAAAACGAGAGAGAGAGAGAGAGAGAGAGAGAGAGAGAGAGAGAGAGAGAGAGAGAGAGAGAGAGAGAGAGAGAGAGAGAGAGAGAGAGAGTAAAAAGGATGATAGATGGACAGACAGACGACCAGAGCAAGGCACGGTTCTCCTGTGAATACCACATGTAGTTAAAATTTCTAGAAATCATCGTCCTAATTTGATAACTTATAATAATTATGCGGAACACTGTGTTGAAAGTAAGTAAGTTGGTGTTTTACGCCCAATCAACCAGTGCGGTTATATCAGGGCAAGCAAATGTTGAAAACGTTCGTATAATTTGAAAAAAAAATGGTCACAGCACAAGAACAACCTGTAATAATCTCTTAATTTTTTTCGTGTAAAGTGCAATAAAATTGCGGACGTGCGTTTCCGCAGCAGATGTTCCCGGCAAGTTTCTGAAATGTGATCGGGTTGCCTTTTTCAATGGTTTATTGCCTTTCAGCTGTGGATGAGAGAAGCAAAACAGCGTAGAAATCTAATCGGTTTAGCTCTAGGATGTTTCACTGTCCTCGAAGCGCACACGCTGTGCAGCTTTAAAGCAACTATACGAATATAACTGTTTCAATATAGTTATTTTTTTAAATGCTTTGCCCAACGACTTAGTTAGTCACTGGATTTTAACATCCTAACATCCAGATCGATTTTGTAGATTTGACTTGGGAAAAGGTTTTGAAATGTACATTTGCTTATGCCATAATTTGTATCGTCCTCAGGGGACATCCTAGCAGGGTCCCCTGAAGGACGATAAAAATTCTGTCATAAGCAAATGTACATTTCAAAACCCTTTCTCAGGTCAAATCTACAAAATTAGTCTATACACAAATATAAAACAAAACATACATACGCAAACATCAACCGACCGAACACACAACTTTGAAGAATTCGTCCCTTCAGTTCGCCCTGATATAACCGTACTGGTTGACTGGGCGTAAAACACCAGATTACTAAATAGTCCCTTCAGTATTGCCCTTGGAAACTAAAAAGAGCATTATTACGCTAGAACATGATGATAAGCAAGTAATTTAGTGTTTTACGCCCAGTCGAACATTCTTAGCTGGTATCGTCAAACATTCTTAAAATTTCGTCTGATTTATCAATACCAAATGGTGTGTGTGTGTGTGTGTGTGTGTGTGTGTGTGTGTGTGTGTGTGTGTGTGTGTGTGTGTGCGTGCGTGCGTGCGTGCGTGCGTGCGTGCGTGCGTGTGTGTGTATCCCGCTAATCGACAGTCAGGAAACTCGCTTTCTAAATTCGATAGAAATGTACAAGGTTTTTTTGGAAACAAAAGAACCAGTTTCAGGGTGCTTCTTGATCACCTCCACATGTTGGAAAACATATTTCACGATACTAGTTCCTTTAAATCACGAAGAACAAATAGAACACAACGGACAAAAACTAGCACTTTGCGATCGATAGCAAATTCCATGGAGACCTTTTTTGCTCGGATAAAAAATGTTTGACGGTCAGCACGACATCTGCTCGTTGATAAAATGTAACCCGCTTCTCTTCAAATCTCGTTTTACAGTTTGGGCACAGAGCATAGTTTATCTATTTGTTTTGTCAAGTCTTGTAACTGGTTTCGTTTCGCAGTGCATTTGCTCTGGGCCCCTGAACAAGGATGAGCTAATTGCCCTGTCAACTCCGGTTTCATCTAGCTGGTTTCTTTTTTGTAGTTCATCGAACGCTGGGACACGGAACATGGATTTCACATTTGTTTTGTCAATTCTAACTTGTCCTACGAGTGTCCGAATTTAAAGGTGCAGTGCCATTCCGCGGCTAGCATAGGCCTATGTCGTGTATATCCTAAATACAGCAAAACATAGGAATGTTAAAAGCAAATTGAAAACTAAAATCAAATTGAACTACGTTACATACATTGGAGTTTTGTTGTTGTTGTTATATTGTTATATTTTTTTATAGATTTTTTCTTTAATTTTTTTAAAAAAATTAGTATTACCATTTCTGGAGGGTGGATGACGTTATGCAAGGAGCTTATCATGGCAGAAGATAATCGCCACATATAACTATGCATCGCATAATTAACAACAGTTTAATTAAGCCTTGGTGTTCTTGCGAGTCACAGTGTCTTGACACAGTCCAAGCCAAGTTTCAGTGTTGCTTTGGTTGAATTTGTTTTTTATTCATTCATCGTGATCATAAGTTCAACAAATAAGTACAGGAAACACAAACGCAGTATGCTTATTTGAGAGTTACCTATAGACAAAATGATAATTACACAGACATTTACGATGGCAAGATGACAAATTGTTGTCAAAAAGTCAGAGGCAAAAAAAAAAAAAAAAAAAAAGACCAAAACAACAACAACAACAAAAACAAACAAACAAACAAACAAACAAAAACCAGTGTTGCTTTACGTCCACAGAAACCATCAGGCTTATTAGGGACGGGGAGCCCAGGACGGCAGTCTCGACTTTCACACACAGCTCCTCAGCTCTTCCACACTAAGCCAAGGAGGATTCCAGACTTTAAAAAAAGAAAACCTTTGATAGATCCTGATTCCCACCAGATTTATACACGCTTATTTTCTGCGTCCGCGGTACCCCACTGCGGAATGGAGGTGGTCAGTGGAAGGAAATGTACGTGTCAGTTACTTTTAGAACAAAACGCGAGACGGAAATCCCAGCTGCCGAGAGACACTTTCGTGGGAAATTTGAGCACCCGCCGGGCTTGGAATAACAGAGCACTTGATGAACCGACTTGGCTTCAGTGGCAATGCGTTGAACCGGAAGGCAAACGAACCAGGGTTCACGAATTCCCTTCGGCCCACTTTTCTGTTCACGGGTTGTGATTTGTGGACACTGCATGGATTGTGATTGACTATGCCCCCCAGTTCAGTTCAGTTTAGTTCAGTTCAGTTCAGTTCGGTTCAAGATGATATCTACGTGCTCGGAAAAGCCCATATGCGCTCCGTCCCGTCTATCAGAAGTTTCCCCAACGTCGCCTTTGAAACAGTTCCAATGTTCGTCTAGTGATTGACGATGGCCCTCTCTCGTCCTTTCAAACCTTCCACTGTCAACGAAACGTTACAATAAAATGCTGGATGATACTGGTGGTCATCTTCATGCACAATGACTCTACCAGTGACAGAGCAGTGACATATATATATATATATATATATATATATATATATATATATATATATATATAATATATATATATATATATCCCTTCCCCACCTCCACTTCCACACACCTCTTGGGATTTCTGTCCGGTGCAGTACCTCTGAGGAAACCAATCAGCGTTAATTAAAGAAGAGCATTGTCCCGGTATCAGTTGTAGTTTGTCTTCCACCTGGGGATTGCAACCGAGGTGCGTTTTTGTTTGATTCCACATCGCATTACACCACCACATCTGACATCACACTACAATCACACAGCACATTGCATAACACCACAATTCCACACCACCACTGACATTTCACATCGCATCGTAACTTTCCACATCTTGCATTATGGCAACATTTCCACATACCAGGACACCACATTCCACACCACGGCCATATTCCACATCACACATTTTGCGGCATTTCAATCTGTCACACCATGTCTGAAATGGCAACATTCCACATCGCACCACATTTCGCATACACTGACATTACACCACATTTCACATCGCACCATAATTCACTGCCAAATCACTCCACCACATCTGCACACCATTCCACATCACGCCCGCATTACACCTCGCGGCACCACGCCATGCACACACCACCACATTCAGATATAAATTGCACATAGTCCCACTGTCCCACAGCACGCGTATCTCATTCCAAACCACACCACATTCTCATTCTGCATCACCGGCACCGTCATGTCTAATAACGAAGTGTCGAACCATTCCACATCACTGTGTTCCACAACCACATTTCACATCTTGCATCACAGCACACCACCATATTCCACATGTACGACACCATCGTTCCACATCGCACCACATTTCACACCTCATCTGACATTGCATGACATCACATGTAACATTACACCACTGATATGGCACATGATTGTTCTACATTGCACCTCATTCCACATCGCAGACACACTATATTAGCCGAATAAGACAACATCCCACATCTGTATTGCAAAACATTTAACATCACGCGGCCATGTGATGTGTGATCTGGTGGTATTAAATTTGTGGAATGATGTAAGATGTGGTATGGTGTGCTGTGCCGGAAATGTCGCGGTTGGATGTGAAATATTGTTAATCGGTGGTGGTGAGATATGGAATGTATAACGCATGGCCATTGCATCTCATCACATCATTACCCCCATATTTTACGTTGCATCATTCCACATCAAACACTCTCTAACATTGTTCCAAGCCACACCACATCAGTCTACGTCACGCCGCCATCATCAGTTCTCACCATATCGCACATCGTGTTTCATATCACACCAACACCTCTCGCAGCACACTATCCCACTTCGCAATACCGTGTCGGTTTAAAATCGCACTTATGATCGTCTCGCACTGCACCCTATTTTCACATTCCTGACGTACCACATAACGCCACATTCCATGTACTCTACGCCACATTTCAGATCACACCATATATTGGCCACATCATTTACGCATCGCATCACACCACAATTTACACAAGACGTTGCACCGCATTTCACATGCTCCACATCTTGCATCGTCATTCCACCCCATCTGACCGTGATCACACCAATAGGCAAATTCCACATCCCCGACTACCATGTTTCGCATGTGACATTCCACATCACCCATCAGTACACCACCGCTTTCTACATCCCACCACTTACCACATCTCGCACACCACCACCTCCACTACCACGTATCGCGCCGTGTCACAGCCCACACTCTACCTCATCATTCCACATCACACAATGTTCCACATTCCGTGCCGCAGCACACGTACCAATCCACATTGCACCACAACTTTCTCAGTATTACCCCCATTCCAGTTCCAGAAGCTCGGAACTATATGTCGGTGATCCGTTTTGTTATTTCATTCACATACAAAGTATACCACGTATCAAACCCAACACAAAGATGGTGGTGAAAAAGTGCAACTTTAGTTTAAAAAGTGCCAGACTAAGTAATACCAGTTTGCCCAAACACTAATTTGTTTTGAGTGGTGGTTTTTTAAATCATAACATTGCATACAAACTAAGACGGCTGAAGTGAACCTGCTATGCTAGGTGAAAACGACTGCTGCTTTTCATCTAGTTCTTTTTTTCTTCACACCGTCGGTGTGTCGGACCGACATGTTTCACGTAGTCACGCACAAACTCGGTGTGGAGCCATCTGCTTCACGGATGGGTTAGTATCATTGGCGGGAACTGCCACAAGTAATTTTTTTTTTTGTCGGAACAAACACGTGTTTGTCGCGACAAACATGCTTGTGTTTTGACAAAATTATTTCTGTCACGACAAATACTTGTCGCGACAAACACGTTTGTTGCAACAAATCACAATGTTGTCGCGACAAAACAATGCAATTATTTTTGTCGCGACAAAAGTTTTGTCAGGACAAACGTATTTTTGTTGCGACAACCATTTTGTCGCGACAAAAGACTTGTTTTGTCGCTGACACTGACAAAAAGTTTTGTCTCGACAAAAATCAAACTTTTGTTACGACAAAATGTTTGTCGTAATAAACGTTTTGTCGCGGCAAGCATACTTTTGTCGTGACAAAAAGACGTTTTGTCGCGACAAACACGTGTTTGTCAGTCGTAACAAAAATGATACTTATGGCAGCTCCCGCCAGTGATACTAACCCAGCCCCGAAGCAGATGCCTCCACAGTTTGTGCGCTACTGGCACACACACGCACGCACGCACACACACACACACACGCACGCACGCACGCACGCACGCACACACACGCACGCACGCACACACACACGCACAGACACACACACGCAGACACACACGAGCCCCCCCCCCCCCCCCCCCCCCCCCCCCCCCTCCCCCCCACACACACACACCCAACCCCAACCCCAACCCCACTCTGTACCCCACCCCGCCCCTACTTCAATCCGAAAAGGTACAAAAGTACAGAACGTTCAGAACTTGAAAGGTACAAAAGAAGAAACACAAACATAATCAAAATTGGGTAGATAAAACTTTCAAATCAACTTCGATATCGGCAGAATCTTTTCCACAAATAAAGCTGGCTGCCTTCATTCACCCAAAGAATGAGTCAGCTGTGTGGGGTCGCTGGTACCTTTAACGTGCCGTCAAAGAGACTATGGTTAAAACAATCTCTAATGCCGTGGCATCAAGGGAGGCTAGTCGTGGAGAACTTGCTGCACGAGCTTGGACTGCAGAGCTGGCAGAGCCATGGCCTTGAGGCTTGTATTTCGCTTGCACTGTGGCGCTTAATTCTGACTAGTCACGCCATTGTCGGAGACATTCGCTCCCAGAACTTGCTGGATACTAAGAGGAGGAAATCAGAGAATCACGAACGGACAAATGTCAGGTTTTTTTCTGTACTGGTTTAGAGAAAGGAATTAAACAGAAACACGCTATCGCCGCACGTGCGCGGGCTCACACACCCTCACACACACACACACACACACACACACACACACACACACACACACACACACACACACACACACACACACACACACACACACACACACAGTCACACACACACACACACACGCGCGCGCGCGTACGCACACACGCACGCCGCATACACACACACACACACACGCGCGCGCGCGCGCGCGCGCACGCATAAGAGCAGAAAAGAAACAACTGTTTTAGTCAAGTGTCTGCGGTTTGAGTGGAAACTGTGAGTGAAACTGGTTTTCCAGAATAAACGTGATAGCTTAACAGCTTTCTGTTATTGTATATATATATAAGCATATTATCAGCTTAATAGCTTTCTGTTATGATATAAACATTCTAAAACGTTTTACACTAATATGTTAATAACAAGCATATTATCAGCATAATAGCTTTCTGTTATTGTATACATTCTAAAACGTTTTACACCAATATGTTAATAACAAGCATATTATCAGCACACGTCATTGTCATTCTACCAAACACTGGACATCAAAGCAAAATGACAAAACAGTTCAACCTAAAGCTGATACGTATCCTACATCTCATTTTTCACTGTTTGACTGTTAAATCGTTGTTTTGTAGCTTGAAAAGGGGGATTATCAGGAAAAATCGCATTTGTGTGTGAGCAAGTGCTCTTTGTACGTTTTTACAATAATCCCGCCCAGGTTATCAGATCCATGCAATTTCATTACTGTACTGTTAGTAACCCGGGAACCGGAGCAGACGACGCTTTTGTTTTGAAGCGCTGCGTGTTGCGTAACGCCACATGGCCTTCTCACAGCCGACCGGCAATAGCCGCCGGTGCGCGCCATTTTCAAATCTGTTTACTCCTTAATATTTTGACCGCTTGTTTGTTTACCTACTCTTTGTTTACCTAGTCCTTTTTATGCACCAAGCCATGTGTAATATAATTTGGCATCTTAGAATGTTTATTTCAGTAGATCTTATTTAGACGCAGGATCGAGCTTAATCAGTAGCCGACTGCCTCTCTGGGTCCATTCTTTTTATAGCCGTCGTCTGCATGGCGCGTTCTCTGTGTAGTACTAGTGAATAGTAGTGAATAGTTGTTTTTACTCGATTAAAGTAATTCTGTATCGATCAATGCTTTGTTGTATAGTATTTTGCTTAGCTGACTTCATGTTTAGTGTTTATTTTGGGTTGAAATTAACTTATTGAGTATTGTGTACTGTAGAAGCTAAGTTATATTTATAGACTACTTGGTATCACTATCAGCGCTGCTGCGACTAAGATAACGCGCCCCAGGCGAAAGTTCGCACCATTTGTTTTAGTACTAGTCTTTGAGTGTGTCTTGCTTCTCTTACAGAGCGTTGTATTGTAATTGTTATGTACCATTTTAACCGTGGGAGCGTGCACTTTATTCTGATGTAAGTTTTATTGACAGTTATATTTTGTACATTGTGTTAGTTGTGATTTAGTTGTACGAATCTGCTTATAGACAGGTGCAAGCCACGCTTCCCACTCTTGTTGTAAATTAAATAAGTCATGTGTGTACATTTTGTTTATACGGTTTAAAAGGTTGTAACTATAGCTTTTATTTGATGTATTTCATGTTTTAATTAGTTTAGTTATTGTTGAGGAAACTGTATTTGTGCGGGCCAAGGAAACACAATTGTCAGTCAATTTGTGGTCCAGAGGGCTGATTTCATTGTAGCGATAGCGTGTGTTCCTTGCGGCCCGCGCAGTTCTCTTATCTATGCGTGCGCGTGAGGATTTTGGGAGTGCTGAGAAAGTTGTCTGCTGCTGTAGAATAAAGCCTGTTTGCCGTCGCCGCCTGCTGTGGTCTCCATTTTGACTGACTCCGCTGCCTGTGTCCTGTCCTTCTACCACTCCACTCCATTACATGTGTTTCGTCATAATAAATTTGTGTTTTGTCATAATAAACAGCGTTCTTTTTAACCTTTCATGTGTTTGGATCTTGTTTTAAAACGTTTCAGATGATGATGATGATGATTGCTTTTATATAGCGCTGTTCTCCGCTCTCGACCAGACTCACTGCGCTCGCATGTGATTATACATCAGTTACTAGATTTTTATAGCGCGTTTTTAATATCCACCAAAGTGGTGTGCTTACAGCGCTGGCATGGCTGGTGCCACATGAAGCTGCTGCCGTCTCGGCGCAAGTTCTGTGTACACCATACAACCATGCACCATGTCACTTCATGCAAAGCCACATACGTAAGGTGTATGCGTGTTTAGCTGTAACCTGCCACTTGCACTTTTGGCAGAATGATCGGGTTCTTTTACGTGCCACTGTGGTAACACGGGGATGGAATGGATACCGAAATAAGAGTCAGCACAGATCTTTTTCATTATTTTTTATGTTGTAAAAATGAAACTTCTAGACTGATTAACAGATTCGTAATTCTTAGATCATCTCAGTCATTATTCGCGACCGTCACAGTATTTAAACAGAAGGGCAAATGTCCATTTGAGCGATGCTAACGGAAGTACGGTTATCAAACAAACACTGAAATTGTGTTGTCTACCACGGTCACAGGTTAGGTGGAGTGAAAGTATGTGATAGATAAACTAATTGTGTCAGAAAGTATGCAACGGTTTCTATACAATCATTACGTCTTTTAAGTACACGACATTTAGGGTGTATGAATGTGTTAGTATATACGCGTGTATGTGAACCTGTGTGTATGAGATATAGATCAGGCGACTCACCTATATTATCATCTATAGTTAAGTTATCTATGTGTATGGAGACATATATACAAATATATGTTTGTTTTTTGCGACTGCAAATAACGTAGTTTTTGTTTGTGTTTTTGCTACTGTTGTTGTTGTTGTTATTGCTGTTTTTTTCTTTTTTCTTTTTTTCTTTTTTCTTTCTTTCTGTTTTTGTTGTTGTTCTTGTTTTAATTTCTTGAGGACTGTTACTGTTTAGGTGTAACTTGTTGACAGTTGTTGCTGACTTGATAACTGTTCTAATATCACTTATGTGAAAAGATTTTAAATAAAAAGGAAGAAGAAGACGGTCACCATGACAGTGCTGGCCCTGTGCATTCCTTCCTTCATTCACACCCGAACACTACACTTGACTACGGAGTGGCAGGCCCCGACTCAGTGTAAGTAAACATGGGGCTTACCGTCCACAGAAACCATAAGGCTTATTAACGACGGGGGGAAGGGGGGGGGGTATGGAGTGGACGGGGAGGGAGATTATATACCTATCGGTACACTGTCACCACCGAATGACTCCTGCGTTAAGGTGGGCAGCGACGAGAGCCATTTTAATGTTTCATAATAATTGTGAGGGACAAAGTCACAAGACAGTGTCCACAGACCACAACTTTTGAAGAGAAAGGAGAACCGAAGCAGATTCGAACCGAGGTCCCTCTGCATACCAGCCTAACGCCTTACCGCTAGGCCAAACCGGCACACGGACTCAGTGTCAGGGAGCCACGCCTAAAGAGTAGCCGTGCTGAGTAGAGGCTTAGTGCCAGTCGGTCAAACAGATGCACGTGGCAACGGCATGGGGCCGGACGTTATTTGGTCTTTTTGAGGTTTCAGCCGGTCTTTTTTGAGGTTTCAGTCGGTCTTTTTTGAGGTTTCACTGAGTCGGTCTTTTTGAGGTTTCCGTCTTGGCGGGGTGACCGCCGCCATTTCTAAGTCATCCATTGCTGCGTCCGCCTTTCCTACTGAGTAGACTACGTGGG
>JABMCL010001376.1:955000-960000 GCA_018857735.1 Alviniconcha marisindica | reverse complement strand
AGGACAAGGTCGTAGACCAGTCACCCCTACAAGGACAAGCTCGTAGCCCAGTCACCATCACAAGGACAAGCTCGTAGACCAGAACCGCCCTCACAAGGACAAGCTCGTAGACCAGAGTCACCCCCACACGGACAAGCTAGACTGGTTTAGCCATGCAAGGACACACGGTGGAACATGATGCTAGACTGGAATGGGGCAACACGGTAGGTCAATATGAGAGAGTGGAGTTACCAGCACAAAGACACACGCTCTGGCATTATGCATGAAGGAGTTACGAACACAAAGACACGTGGTGGGGCAGTGTGCATGATGGAGTTACCAACACAAAGACACGCCCTGGGGCAGTGTGTCTATGGGTGACACCTGTACCTCATGATGACACGTGTGACCCGAAAGTGGACTTCGATACACACGACACACACGGCGGCCCTTCAGTGCTGACGATCCAAACTCCAAGCTCTGGTTTTTCGACATCCTTCCACCGACCACTGCCATAATTGACTACGCCATTCGTCTAAAAAAAAAAACTGTCAGCTGACAGACAATTTTTCGTCGGTGGTCAAATGGCACTAAGTTTGTAACGGACAACTCAAACTATATCAAGCGTTTCTTTTGTAACCGCCCACGTTGCTTACACCATCACTAATAAAACCAAAATCGTTTGAGTCGAGACAGACCCCCTTTTTTCTTTTTTCTTTTTCGTCTGGGACGGACGCGGCTCGTGTGTGTGTGTGTGTGTGTGTGCGTGTGCGTGTGTGTGTGTGTGCTTGGAAGTTGTGCTGCTTCCACAGTCTTACTAGCACCCAAACCTTTCAGAGGGCAATGACAGCGTCGGTGGACGGCTCCTCGGAGATAAGGATCGAGTGCCCCTTCAGTGGTGTTACCAATTTGGGCAGTGTTTGGAGGAAGGTACTGGAAAGCGAAGCTGGGAGTGTGTAGTCGATCCACACCTACAACGGCTGCTGGGCGACCTGAGGACAGTGGGGCTGGGAGGTGAAGAGGATGAGCCGTGGTAGTCGAGTACTGCTACAGTCTGAATAGAACAGCTCTAGAGAAATGTACTCAACTATTGGGCGGTTCAGTGAAGCTGGTTTGCACAAGTGAATGCCCTTTGTAATCTTTCGCGCCAGAAGTCGCGAGAGGTCGTAGCGTCACTTCCGGGCCGATTTCTGAGTAGGCGTTGCTTCACGGTGTGTATAACAGTGGAAGTTGAAACTAGAGTTGCGAAGCAGTACAAATGCCAATACTGTTACAGTTGCAAAAATTACCAGGGGGGAAGGGGATGGAGAGTGGAAAAAAAAGTGTCTTTGCGTCGTTTTTTGGCTGACCAGAAGATCGCGAGTTCGTGGAAAGAAATGCGTTCTGGGCATCCTATAGCACGATCAACAAGTTATTGCTTGTTGCCAGACACATTCTGACTATGGGCCTCCAAAAATGCCTTCAAAGTTGGTAGTTTAAAATTCGCAAATTCACCGTCACCGCCTTCCATTCTGAAGAAGTACGCACCGGAAGTAAAAGCACCCAAGGGACTTAAGCGATGTCGGGCAAAAATCAAGGGAGTTAACAACCCCCCCCCCCCCCCCCCCCCTGAATCGCCCAATACGACGACACATAAAGAACAATTAAAAACGCAAGCGCTTTCGACACATAGTCTTCGTCTGGTGTAGAAGAGAGATAGAAAACAATAATAAACACCAGACGAAGACCATGTGTCCAAAGCGCTTGTGTTTTTAATTGTTCTTTATGTGTCATCGTATAGGTGAGTACATTTCTCTAGAGCTGTTTTATTTTGTCGACCTCACCAGAAGTTGTTCATTCACTGATGCAGTCTGTTTACACCCTTGCATGTCTGTATGAGACGGCGAGCTGATCCGATGTTTTACTCGGGTGCGTTTTATCACCATCAATCACCAGACGACAAGAAAAATGACGTGACGCACATTGCCACTCAAATTTACTCTTAGAAGATTCACGATTTAGAGAAAGAATTCTCAAACAAAGATGACTGCCAGCGTTAAAGAGAGAGACAGACAGAGACAGAGAAGAAAAATCTAAACACACAATAGGTTAAAAAGAACGCGTTTCTTTAATAAGACAGTGCACAAAGCAGTGCACATTTTCGGAGTATAACCCTTTTCAGGCGACAAATGGGCAAGAGAACGGTTATCTGACAAGCAATGAATAGATGAGGAGAATGAAAAAGACTATAAACACATTGCTTGTGTAAGATTCAGTCAACGTTACAACAAAAAGTGTACGCGTTGACTGCCTTTTTTTCTTTTTCTTTTTTTCTTCTTTTTCTTTCCAGTTTATTTTTCAGTGTGGCAAGGGCAGGAACCACTCTGCCGTTGCGAAGCCTGCGGAACACGTTTTCTACGGAAGTGTCCATCTGTCGCACAAGGCATGCGCAGATCGTTTGCACCCGGACATCGCCATTCCCTTCCGGCGCGGACTTGGTCTCGGTGTGCCTCATTTCCGGTCCCCTGCATTAGCGAGCCCCCTAGCGGCAGGTGCAGATAACGCTGATCGATGTCTGCTGTCTCCCTGTGTAGCCTGTTAACCTGGCCCTCTAATCGTACGCAGAGAACCAAGATGCAGTCAAGCCAGTGTCTGATCCGTATTCGGCTGTGATTGGTCGTCGACGCAGCGGCCTTCACCTTCCTTCAACGTCGTTTGCTTGCTAGTTGGAGGAGTTGAGGATTCTGTGAAATAGAGTCTGGACTGAGACAGAGTAGCCAGCCACCTGTTAAATATCAGAAGCCAAACAGTCAAACTTTGTTCGGAAATGTCTTGAAAATTCAGTTTTTTCAAACGATCTTGACAGGTCCAGCCAGGGTTACAAAGCTGGCTAAACATGAAATATTTTGAAAGTCCTTATTAATCCCTGTTAGTCGATGTACGATTTAAACCAAAAAGAAAATGCTCTTATGCACGCAGCTAGTAGACTGCACGTTGCCGAATTGTCAGGTTGTCTACAGATCCACAGTGCATTTATTATTTGGCATTTCTGTTCTCCGGCTGTGCAAACAAACTGAATGCTCACTGGCCCGATTTGTGAGGGGGCTAGCTTTAAGTAGACTAAAATGAAATAGTTTGAAAGTCTTTATTTATCCCTGTTAGTCGATGTACGATTTAAACCAAAAAGGTAATGCTCTTATGCACGCAGCTAGTAGCCTGCACGTTGCCGAATTGTCAGGTTGTCTACAGATCCACAGTGTATTTATTATTTGGCATTTCTGGTCTCCGGCTGTGCAAACAAAATGAACGCTCACTGGCCCGATTTGTGAGGGGCTAGTGGCACAGGCTTTGTGCCCTTACAGATTGTTTTCCACTGCCTGAAAATCCACGGCAACGTGCTGTCCCGCAGAGCAGCTGAAAAGCCCGGCCAAAGTCCGGCATCGGCTTGAGTTTCACTGCTGCCTCAGTGTCTCGGTTCTCTGTGACACTTATCTGCTGAGGGAGAACATCAATCTGAGAGCGCTTAACGATGCTCTCGGGCCTGGACTAGAGTATACGTCTCATTGTGACTTTGTCAGTGCTCAGTAAGGGAAGGTGGTGGGGGGGGGGGGGGGGGGGGGGGGCGGGGTGAGGAAGAGCCGGCTGCAGTTCTTAAGAAAGGTTCAAAGGTTCAAATGGTCTGTGTATGGTCACAGTCTGAGAGTGCGTGTAGTACGTGCATTTCGTTTGCTCCTGAACTGAGCAGGAGGAGGAGAGAAAAAAGACTAAAAACGAGGAGAAAACATATCTCTCTGTCTCTGTCTGTCTCTCTGTCTCTGTCTCTCTCTATTTCCACGCATAATTAATTGTATTCTTGTTTGATGTATTGGGTGTTGCTGTGTTTGTCATCAGGGACAGATTTGCAAAAAAGCCGACACGTACTTAAATCTTTATCCTTGTGTAATAAAGTATTATCTTATTTTATCTTATCTATTCCTGTCAGTCAGTCAGTCAGTCTGTCTGTCTGTCTGTCTGTCTGTCTGTCTGTCTGTCTGTCTCTGTCTCTGTCTCTCTCTCTCTCTCTCTCTCTCTCTCTCTCTCTCTCTCTCTCTCTCTCTCTCTCTGTGTGTGTGTGTGTGTGTGTGTGTTGTTGTTGTGGTGGTGGTGGTGGTGGTGGTGGTGGTGGTTGTGGTTGTTGTTGTTGCTTTGTTCTCTGTGTGGGATCTGTGTATAAGGATGAAACTACCGTATGTAAATAAGTCACAAAAAAGTGATTGTAAGTATTTATAATGTAAAGGACAAATGCATGCGTCTCCGAATAAAAGCTCCATATTGATGTGCTTCGTTAAAAACGAAGAAGAAGAAGAAGAAAAGACGAGACAGTGAAGAAGAGAACTTGAACAGAAGAAAGACTAGTATAACAACAAGAAGAACAAAAAGAGAAGAAAAAAAGAAGGAAAGAAAAATCTACAAGCGGGTCATACAAATAATGTTGCAGCGACGATGGATATGATTTTGAATTAAAATTTTAAACAGGACCCACAGTAGTGAGCTCAGGTCTCTCGAATAAAACTAATAATAGCCGATGTCCCAGCATGTCCAACAGGACGGTGCACGTTAAAGATCCAAAACAGTCGGGGGGAAAAACGCTGTCCTGGCAAAATTCGACAGAAACGCCACAAACGAATTAAAAGGTGCATTCGAGCTCTGTAGCTGCTACCTTTCCTCGGAAAACGTGACCCCTCACACTCGCCCTCCCCCCCCCCCCCCCCCCCCGCCCCCCCCCCCCCCCCCCCCCCAACCCCCCGGTTCCCCCAAAACACACACACAAATCAATTTGCACATTGAAGCGTTTACAGACTACCACAGTATAAATGTGTCGAGGATGAGAGCTCATCTTTACTTTGCTTATTACACTAATTGAGTTAAGCGTAATGATAATTACTAAAATTTCATGTTGGTGATTAATATGCGCGTCTGCTAAATAGACGATTTCCGGAAATAACAGGCAAAGATAATTTGACAGTGTTTTCTTACTCCGGGAGAGTGAAGTCCCCTGAATG
>JABMCL010001376.1:927500-942500 GCA_018857735.1 Alviniconcha marisindica | reverse complement strand
TACGTCATACGCTCTGAGTTGATCAAAACACACGAACCAAACAAACTGACAAGCGTTAACAAAGAAAGTAAACGGAACAAACGAGCAAACATATAAACAAACAAAGAAAAGAGGTCGGAACCAAAATTGAAAAATACGGCAAAATGAATGCTAAGGTACAAAAAGTGGCAGCACAGGATCAATGGTATGTAAGCATGTTTTAGTTATATACATGCTTGCCAGAAACATAAAGCTTACATATAAAAACAAAGAAACGATGAAAGAGAATACCTCAAGGCAAAGTAATTCTCCTTTCAGCTTCATGTTTTGAAAGAGTTGAGGTGCGGCAAAGTGATAATAGCATGGACCTATAGTTGGTTCTTGTCGAGACCCGGAGAGCCTGCACACAGGGAAATAACTCTTGCCTCCTTAAAAAAAAAAAAAAAATCAAAGCAAGAGTAGTTTCATCTCACTCTTCAAGGTCAGAGGTAGATTTCAGTGCAAAAAACTGCAGACGACAAAATTGGTCGTTCCTATATAATTATATACTATGTCTTCCGGATGATGTCTGTGTAGAGCAAACACACTTTTGAGTTGCACGTACGCCATCTCCCATCTGTTTGTTTCCTACCGTTTTCCCTTTTCAAGTTTCCTTTTTTTTCTCTTTTTTCACGCTTTCTCCATCGTCCCCCTCCTCCACCTCCCTTAGTCTCACCTTTCTTTTCAGTTATTCGTTGCTGTTGTTTTGTGTGTGTGTGTGTGTGTGTGTGTGTGTGTGTGTTTCATGACTAGGCTGTTTGTTCTTTTCTTGCAGATGGAAGCAAGGCAATGCTGTTGGAGGCCACTGAAGAGAGCTCCAAGGCTCACTGCCACGGAAATGACAAATCTTGGATCAGAGGAAGACCTCATCATTCTCAGAAAACTGGAAGAAAAATATACCTGTTCACACCTTCCCTCTGAAATATTCGGTTGGATCTCTCTCTCTCTCTCTCTCTCTCTCTCTCTCTCTCTCTCTCTCTCTCTCTCTCTCTCTCTCTCTCTCTCTCTCAGACATTTCTGCACGTCTCCCTTGACTGGATAAGTGTCTTTAGGTCCAGTACTGCTGTTGTTGTTCCTCTTATAATTTCTGTACAACCAGAAGTTAGTTTATTAACATTTCGATTGCTATCATTTGTTTCTTTTCTTTTCTCTGCAAAAGCCATTCTACAAATGATTGATACATAAAAAGAGCTTTGTTTATTTTATTTTTTAAAGGGGGCAGGCCTTTTTTACAACTTGATGAATGCTGATGTGCAATAACACTAGTGATTGTTAATATTCTGCAGACAAAACAGAATTCAGAATTGCAACAAGCCATACCCCATCAAGGACAGCACAACCTAGTATTGCTCAAGAATTCCAGGTGAAACAAGAACCAATCACTCCAGCCCAAAGCCCTGCAGTCTCTGGACAAAGCACTGCCCTGGCAACACCAAGCAGAAGTCATGGGCAGACACTGAAGACAAATGCTCAGACACAGAAGCAGTTGCTGGAAGGAGCAGTTAAGATAAAACATAGTCCAAACAGATTAATACATTTGGAAGGCAAACAGGCCAAAGTGGGGGTTACCATGGAAGATGAGGGAGTACTCTTGCGGACCTTAAGCCAAGGACAGAAGAGAAGGTTTGCCACTTGTGATGATCATAAACTGGACATTGAGAGCAGAAATAACTGCCCGGATCTCCATCATGAACCTAACATGTTGATGCCAGTCGATGCAGAAGAGAACAAGTCATCCACACAGTATAGTCGGTATTTCTTCCTTCAGTCTGCTTCACCCAAACTGAGAAAATGTTCAGCTGTCTCTCGGCCAAGTAAGCCTAGCTTCTCAGATGTCTCTGAAGCCTGGATCACATATTCACCACAAACTGATTCTGGACTTGAGTCCACAAAGAATAGGAACCCTTTTTCACCACACTGTGTACAAGGGGATTCTTTCAATCAAAAATTCCCCAAGTCAACAAAGCCAAGGACTTTTATTCATCAATATGATTTCCCACAAGCAGGCTTTCTGTGTCCAACACCACACAAGGAGGCAAGATGCTTGACAGCACCAGAAGTCAGACTCACAAGTGTCACAGCACCAAAGAGGACACAGGCAACTCACCAGACTGGAAAGACATCTTGCAGCTTGCCCAACCACCAGAAGTTAAAAGGAGCCACATCTGGTCAAAGCAGAGAGGAGAGTGACACACTGTCCATTGTAAGATGCTCAAGACAGAGATCATCAGAAACAGAAGCAACGCCAGGGAAGGATAAATCAAGAGCAGCAGCATTTGTCATCCCAACTCCTGTGTCTCAAAAAACGCAGCAAGCCGAACCTGCAACCCCAAGATTTGACAGACAATCCCATGAACATCAACCCTTCATGGCTGACACAAAATTCATACCATCAAGCAGTCGACCGGACAGACCTGGAATCTCGGGAACAAGGGAAGATTTGTATGCAGCACCTGCATCTTCAGACAGCAGAGGAAAGATCTCAACAGCCCTGGCAACAAAGCAGACCTCCCTGGACACCAGCATGGCTAGGATCCAGCAGAAACTGATGGCACACCCAGAAACCACACAGGTCAGTCACTGGACATTAATTTAAAGGTGAGTGTCATCAATTGTAAATCTTTTGGAAACAGAATGATTAAGAAGTGGCAGAATTATGTGAAACTGAATTTGTTTGTGTAAGTTTTATGTAATTATTACTGGATTTATTCAGTTACTGTGAGAAGTAGTGTATGAATGGATTTACTGTGCAGTCTGCATGAATGAGAACACATAATACAGACACAAATATTAATAAATACTGAGGGTAAGTATTATGATTACATTTATGTTCCATTTATAAGAATGCTGTGCGTGGAGTTTTTTTAGTGTGCTGCAACTGGACATCCATGATTACCTTCCTCCTCCTCCACCTCATCATCATCATCATCATCATCATCATTATTACACAGTGATATTCTTTCTTGTCTTGAAGCCTTGGTTACACAGTTACAGCCATCATGGATTGAGCTCTTTGCAAAGGGTTGTTACGTTAACGTTGTTTGTTCAACAGACTGATACCACAGTTGCAAAAGACAGAGCTGATGGCAGGATGGCAGGAGTGGACCGAGACACTGATGCTGACTCCACAATGGAGCATGTTCATGATGTCAGCACCATGAGCAAAGAACAGAGGCAACAGCTTACAGCAGATTTAGAAACGACTGGAACCACAAGCTGTTTGGTGCTGTATGAAGACAACACCACCAACACTGACTCCTCTGTGCTGAACAGGCCAAAGGTAACAGTGTAAGATAGCTTTCATCAGTGCTGGTATTTCTTTTAATTTGAACATAATTTTGCCACACAAAAATAGACTAAATCAAAAATGATGGCATCACTTTAAATAGGTCCACCATACAGCGAGCCTTTCCTGTAAAAATGGAAATTTATATGTAAGCAGAAACCCTGCAGAAAATCATTCAGCATGTACTTGCATTTAGCTTGAAACTGCGCTAGTGGCTGGTGAGATATAGGGTATTCATTGAGTTGATTACACATATCAAGATCTCTTGGAAGATCTGAGAAATCAGCATAGCTGTCAAACCATGATTAAATGTTGTTTGTATGTATGTGTGTATATATATATATACAACAGAAAGTTCAACAATACTGACAGATGTTCTATTTCTTTTAGTTTATTGGCAAATTGGTTATATCATATGCTTTTAGGTGAGAGGCTTGTTTCTGCATTTTGAGAACATCACGTACCTGCTACCTGCCCCGCATCACTGCACTGCTGACACACTCCAGTGGAGCAGGTCAGTTGTCACAGATGGTCTGAGTCCACTTCCAAAAAAAAATGTTAAGTTTGTCCTGTTGAAAGCAAGGAACATATATAATAGAGAAAGGCAGGAACAGCAACTTTAGCAGGTTTTATGTTGAAGTTTCATTGTTTGGTTGATTAAACTTGTTTAATGCCAAGTTGTCTCAGAAGAGGTACTGGTGGGGACCTAGATCCCGGGAGATGGGGAGGCTACCTAATGCTACACTGTCACCACCAGAATCATATCTGCATTAAGATGGGCACTATTTTAATGTTTCAGTAACTTTTGAGGGCACAGTTACAGGACAGTGTCTATAAACCACAACATTTGAAGAGAAAGCAGAGCCAAAATGGAATCAAACCAAGATCCTTCAGCTTACCAGCCCAACACTTTACCACCAGGCCAAAACAGCTCATGAGTTTGTTTCATTCCTTTGCTGGTTTTTAAATTGTTTAATCATAATTATATTGGTTCTCTCAGGTGTCAGAGTTTACACTTGACTAAAACAGTGCCCCATGCTACAGGACTGTGCTGGATGGCTTGCTGAAGAACAGAGAGACACTTAAAGTGGCTGTGAACTGCAAACACTTAGTGCTTGCTCTCATGCAGGAGTTTTCTCTGGGAGACAACAGAGGTAGGTGGCTGTCATGTGTCAAGAGCTGTATAAAATTAAAAATGTAGCTGCATGGAAATCAAATCGTTGATGAAAACATTTCCATAAATATTCACAACTTTTTTACATGCCATGTATCAATGCAGGGTCACTGCCATGTTTGACCTTGGCTGCTTGAGTTTAGCGGAGCTGCACTGAAGTGTTTAACACTTTCTCACTTGACACTTTTTTCTGGAACCGGAAGATTCATTTAACCCATTGTTTAAGGCAATTCTTTGTGCAGTGTCATGGGTCAGTAAACTTGTGAATATACAAATGTTTTCCACATATTTTTTATTTTCATACGTGTGTGTATTTGTTTATTTGCACTATGATTGTTTATTAATCTTTGTGGCTGCCGCATGATGCTCCTGACGAGCATAACATTTACAAACTAATACATTTTGTAATCTTATGTTCTGAAATGCTAAGAAACTAACCATATTTATTGCTTGATGTTTGTTTTATAAACTAGTCTCTGCGTGTGCTACTTCCAAAAAAATTCAAGTAATATGATGAACAAAAGAACAAGTGTGCCACAACTGAATCAGACAGACACCATTTTCTGCTTTCTCAAGTGTCAGTGCTTTACAAAAGGTTCATTTTCCTTTTATGCAGGCTCTCTTGGGTGGCAGTTTGAGGATCCCATCATAGCAGGGTGGCTGCTGAGTCCTGACAGTCCACCCCACACACTGCAGACGCTCTGCAAAACTGTCGGAGTGTCCCATGAAGAGGTCTGATGTCTAATGTTTTAGTGTACACACAGCTGTCAGAATTTGAATACCTAGGAGCAAGCATGTATCAACAACAACTCTTGCTGTATCATGCTCAAGAATGGCATTTTGTGACACACAAGATCGAAGGCAGGTCAACAACAAAAAATGTGTATACAGAGCAAAGTACTACAGTGGTTAAGAAAGGTGTGTTCAGAAAAACTCCAAATGGAGAAGCCAGATATAGCAAATATGTTAAGAAAAACTTCAAATGGTGAAGCAAAATATAACAAAGACCCATCTGTGTATATGTATGAAAACTGATTTTCAAGTCGGAGATCCTTGTGTAGATGTATATGAAAACTGATTTTCAAGTCAGAGATCCTTGTAGGAAACTAGACCAAAAAAAAAAAGCGATCAAAAAGCTGCTTGTTAGTAATGCAAAGTGGTTAATGAGGATGATCAACAGGATGCACCTGTTGCTATGCTTAGAGAACTGAATACTGATCAGTCCCTCCTGTCATGTTTCAGAGTGGAGGACCACATGAAGACTTGGCTGTTGCAGTGACTGTGATGGAGAGGTTTCGCTCCCGCCTGATGACAGAAGGTCTGTGGTCGTTATTTCACCATGTGGAGATGCCACTGGCCCCAGTGCTTGCTGTCATGGAGCTTCAGCCCATCAGAGTCAACGTTCAGGCCTTCATCACTTTCTCCGACGTCCTCAAGGTAGTCCGTTTAGTATGTCACGTGTGTGCTCCTTCACCCTGTAACATAATTTTGTTTTAGCAGTTGGTGTTTTTTAATCATGATTTGTTTTTTAGTTGCATGAAAAGTCATGAGAGTCATATACCTGTTAATCTGGTGAATGATGTTCATCTGGATGTAAGGCCATGGGGACAATTGAAACCCATGCAGTATGAGTGTTTATTAATCTTTGTGGCTGCCGCATGATGCTTCTGAAACTGATACTTTGTTGTGGGGTTAGACCAAGCTGTTATTTCAGTAGCCTCTGTAATGGTGTCAATTTGGATAATTCTTGTAGACTATAGCTGTCTTTGGTGGATGTTTAATTCTGACTTGGAATCATGACTGTTTGTTCATGTGTGTGTGTGTGTGTGTGTGTGAGTGTGCGAACATGTGCATGCCTGCATACAGGCATGGGTGGGTAAGTTGCATGTTTTAAAAAAAATGTATGGATAATGTTCACTTTAGTTGGCATTTAATTTTGACCTGGTATCATCCCTCTGTGTGTGTGTGTGTGTGTGTGTGTGTGTGTGTGTGTGTGTGTGCGTGCGCGCATGCATGTGTGTGCATGGGTTCATGCATGTGCGTGTGTTTGTGTTTGTGTGTGTGTGTGTGTGTATGTGTATGTGTGTGTGTGTATGTGTATGTGTGTGTGTGTGCACATGTGTGTGTGTGCATGCATGTGCATGGGTTCATGCATGTGCATGTGTTTGTGTGTGTGTGTGTGTGGTAGAAGAAGCTGGACAGAGTGGAGCGCAAGGCCCATCAGCTGGCAGGACATCCTTTCTGCATCAGCAGCACTCAACAGCTCCGACAGGTGACTTCCCTTCACCATGCAGCTGTCATCTTCATCATGACATGCATGTTTGTCATGCTGTTTCAGCATTATAGCACCGCTGCTTGTAAACATGTCTTATTCTTTGTTAGTTAACATCACCATATAACATTTACGTAATAGTGTAATGCCTTCTTACAAAGAATGTATCGCTGGTGCTGACCTTTAGTGTGCAGCTGTCTTCTTCTGCCTCAAGTCTGTATTTGTTGCCTGTTTTAAGTTGTGTGTAAATTAAATGTTTGTATAGTCAGTATGCTCATGTGTGTGGGTGCCTGTGTGTGTATATGTGCGTGTATACGCTTAGAATAGTCTGCATGGACCAGATTTTGCGCTTTATAAATACTTTAATTATTATTAATTAATCGTTTCATTAATAGTGGTTAGTTCTTGGATTTTAACCCCTTCACTGCCCCAGCCCATAAAATTTCTGGGCTGAAAAGTGTACACTTACACTCCTGCAAACAGTATATCTGATGGTCCAATAACAAATCTACTTTCAGTACTGTGCATTTTGATAGAAGTCCTTTCATGTGCTCATTCAAAGGGGGAAAAAGCCTTTCAAGTTTTCAAAGATTTCAAGTTTGACATTTTTACTGGTCGTTTTCCGAGTGACATCATTGCAAGCACGGCAGTGAACAGGTCAATTGTCAATTGTTTCATTAATAGTGGTATTGCTGCTGGTGTTGTTAGTGGCATTTACATCAAACCAACTTACACAGTCCCTCATTAGGCTGCACTTGAAATCTCACTGTCAGAGCACCATGGGGAGAGCCGGGGGGGGGGGGGGGGGGGATTCCGAGTGACGACATGGTAAGCATGGCAGTGAACAGGTTAATGCCCTGTCAACTGTTTCATTAACAGTGGTGTTGCTACTGGTGTTGTTAATAGCATTTACATCAAACGAACTTATTCAGTCCCTCATTAGGCTGCACTCGGAATCTCACTATCAGAGCACCATGGGGAGAGCAGGGGTGTGGGTGGGTGGGTAGGGGGGTATGGTGCTGCTCCTGTTATGCCCCTCATGGTGCTATCATTTGATGTTTTGACCTGCAGCTGCTGTATGAAGAGCTAAAGCTGGACCAGCAGCTGCCTAGCTCCAGGAAGGTCACTCTGACGGCCATTGCCCACCACAAGTCCACCTCAGAACCCATGCTGAGACAGATGACCGCCGCGCACCCGCTTCCCGCAGTCATTCTGGAGTACCGACACGTACTGGGAACTTTGTTGGTTGTTGTCGTCCACTGTTACTGATTTAGGCTGTCGGGTCATTCTCTGATCAGGGTTTACCAGAGCATGACCAGAGTAAGTTTTTACTGTTTAGTGTGGTTAGCTGGTCCAGTACATAGTGGTGTAAATTGGTGACACTTCATGATCATGACACCCTTTGTGAAGACCGACAGATAAGCAACAGTTATGTAAAGCTGATAAATAGGCTGGAAATATTTGTTCTGGCTCTCCCCCCTAGGGGTATACTAGTTGCAATGCAGGCACACAAAACCTGTACTTTTGAGGTAAAAGGAGTCATTATTGCTAGTGTGGCTGTTTGGTAGAAAGGTGTCATTACTGTTAGAAGGGCTGTTACTCACGCATCTCTACCACTTGTTTCGCATGCAAGAGTAAGATATATGAATTTATCCTTTACTGGTGATTCAGACAGTAACCCTGTGACTGTTGCAGCTGCTGAAGCTGAAGTCGACCTACATCGACGGGATGCTGGAGGCCATGGAAGGGGGAGCCCTGCACACCCACTGGGACCAGACTGCTGCTGCCACTGGTCGCTTGGCCTCCTCCCACCCAAACCTGCAGGCCATTCCCAAAACGCCCACCACCATCACAGACTATGAAGACAACTATATAGTCGGTAAGGACACGTCCCTCCTGTCACCATGTTAGTTGTATTTGATAACTTTTCAGGTGTGTTTTGATGATCACTATTTAACGGAAATGACGGCAGATAGACTGTAGATTGGCAGGCAAAGCAACCATCACAAGTGGTTTGCAACTCAGAAGATCTGAGGTGTTGAGGAGCTTGAGACACTACCATCACACAATCAATCACCTGGAGCAGAGAGGTGTGAAAAGAGGAAGCATTTGACGACCTTCCTTTAAAGGATGAGAGAGTGCCATCATCAAATAGATGAACATTGGAACTTTCAAAGGTAGCACTGGGGAAACTTTTGAGAGACAAGGTGGAGCACATAATTATGGGCTTTTCTGAGTGCATAGATACCATCTTGAACTAAACTGAACTGAACTAGTGACCTATGCTGCAGGTGCCATATTCAAGAATAGCTTTAATGCTTGCTGTAATGGACTGGCTTGAATTGAGAAGTCGGTCAAGGAGTATCCAAATGAGCAGCTAGATCTGAAATGAAATTAGCGTGCGATGTCCTGTGAGAGAGTTAAATGTACCAAATCCTTTCTTGCATGTTTTCTTTCATGTTATTGCCATTTGTAATGCTGTGTTTTCATGATATGTTTGGCTTTTTGTTCATTTCATTTCTATTACTAGCATGCTAGGGTTAATCTCGAGTTTTTTACTACTTTTCTTTTTGTAGTTGTCATCTTAAATTCCTGTTACAGGCTCAGAAAGCAAGAGCTATGAGATCTTTGCTAGGGAACCCTACATCTCCAATGAGGGAAACGTTTTTCTTGCAGCAGGTGACTAATTTTCTGCTAATAATTAACAGTCTATACATTTTACTTCATTTACCCACCATAAGCATTGCATTCAATTTAACGTAAAATAAACTGAAATCAAATGTACGGTAATGACAGTTACAACATCCTTTAATTATCCAAGGCAGGCATATTATTATTATTATTGATTGCTTTTATATAACATAATATCAATCTCTTGAGTGGTTAGCATCTGCCTTGGTTTTTACTGTGTCTCACCAGTGAACCAATTCTGAATTTATATGATTAGCATTTCTGAGATGACAGCTGTGGGTATGTAGATAGTGGGCCAGGGTGAGTTGGGGGCGGAGGGGGGAAGCAGGGAGACTGGGGGGTTGTTTTGTTTGGTTGTGTGTGTTGGTAGGTTGTTTTGGGTAGGTTATGCTCTGTTTGTAGCTGTGTGAGGCCTGGTTTCAGACTTCCAGCAGATTGAGCTGCGTCTGTTGGCCCACCTGACCAATGACCCTGGGCTGAAGGGCGTGTTCCACTCCAGCAACAAGACAGCTGACATCTTCATCCAGCTCACTGCACAGTGGTCAGAAAACTTGTATTTGATCATGCTAATAGAGTGGACACTGCAGTCAAAAATGTTTTGTCATGTTAAAAAGGAAAGGGCAAGAGAGAGAGAGAGAGAGTGTGTGTGCGTGTGTGTGTGTATTTGTGTGTGTGTATTTGTATGTGTGACATAACCAGGTTCATATGAATTTATTCTGTAATATAATGCCTGTACATGTGCTTAACATTGAGGAAGAAGACTTGACAAAGCTAAATTTTGACATTTCTGAAACAATAAAGTGCAAAAAATAATTTGGTTCTTCAGTCATATTAAAACCACCCCTGTAGTTTAAAACAAGAAATACATATTTTTTGGGTGTGTGTGTGTGTGTGTGTGTGTGTGTGTGTGTGTGTGTGTGTGGTGAATTTAAGGTTCCAGTCTAGAATTACATATTTCAGAGTGTACCTGTATGTTTGTTTAGGCTGTCTAAACCTTGTGATGATGTTGCACACACTGAAAGAGAGCAAACAAAGAGAGTGGTCTACTCCATTTTATATGGCGTTGGTGAGGTTTTCTCCTCTTTTGCAGTTAGTGGAAAACTCTTTCCTGATTCATTTTTATGATAATATTTTCTTTTTACACACATCATAACTGGTTATTTTTGTTCTGTTTTGCAGGCAGGGGTGGGGGGGAGGGGGGGCTGAAGCATGTACCTGTTTTTTCCACTGTTGATTTTGTGTGTTGGGGAGCGGGGAGGGAGGCAGTGAGTGACCAGATGATTTTGCTTGTATAAAATCTGTTGGTACTGCAGGGAATACAACCCTTCTTTTTCCTTCTTCTTCTTCTTCTTCTTCTTCTTCTTCTTGTCAAGGACTGGGCTCTGTCAGTGTGTTGCAAGTCCTGCAGTGATGGGTATTTAAAAGGTGGTCATGGTCAATGCCTTGGGTGTTACTGAAACCATAATAAACAATAAATAAATTTAACTAACACTACAGCGGTCATATTTGCATCCATTCAACAGGAAGAGACCGACTGGCAGAGTATTTGAAAGTGTCCCCCAGCAGAGCCAAAGATATCATGGACAGCTTTCTGGGTAAAAATGTCACCATATTCATTTTGTCAACAATACTGAATAGCACTTGCTCAATCAAACAAATGGCCACCATTGAATATCAATACAAAGATTGGCTTATGATGATGTTATTAAAAACATTCTAAGGTCGTTTTGTGGTCTTCTTTGCATGCTTTGTGTAGTATACGAAAAGAGAGTCTGCTTACCATTACTAAAGTGTATAAAAGATGTGGTAGAACTGCAAAAACTCAAGAAGAAATGGAACACACACAGTTTCTCTAGAGCTGTAGCACAGCCTATCTGCCTTGAGGATGCTTCATTTCCAAGTCAGGGCAGAGCTTTGAGCCAACATGAAGTGAAAGAAAATTGCACATCAATTTTTTTCTGTGAATTGTTGTTTCGGTATTTTCTATATTTTCTTTCTTTCTGTTTTTTTCTCACACCTGTTGCAGTGACATTTCCAGCAATTCAGACCTTCACAAGAAAGTGCATCGACTATGCCAGACAATATGGTAAGCAGCACAGTTTTATGTTAGAAGATGTGATCATGCGCAGTAAACAAACTACTGCCAATGCTGAAAGTGACATGATCAGATTATATGCAGTTCATTTCTTTTTTAAATGTCATCAGATTTAATTATGTACTGACATTTTCTGTTTCCATTTTTATTTGGTTGGGTGGGCGGCAGGGGGGTGGGGGGACTTTTCCTTCTTCCATCCCCTCTCTCCATCCTCGCTTCTTACTTTTCCCTTTCTACCTTCCATTTCTTTCTACATGTATGTTTCTTTCAATCTTTCTTACGGTTATTAGATCATTCAAGGTGATAATCCTCAAGTGCACTTGTCAGTAACAGTAGCTTTTGGTGATATTCCAGTTCTACCTGCTCTGCTGAGGTAAATGGTCCACAGGTGTTTTGTGCTTTATTCTGCTCCATGTGCCCCAGGTTACACAGAGTCAGTGATGGGACGGAGGCGCTGGTTTCCCAAAGTGCATCACAAGGCGGCCCACTTGAGGGCCCAGGCTGAGCGCCAGGCTGTAAACTTCTGCGTACAAGGTTGGTGCAGCAGACTTTAGTTTATTGTTATGATATTTGATACAGAAGTGTTGTCCTAGTGGAAACCCAGATGAAGGACTATCCCCAAAGAAACTGAAGTGAAATGTGCTGTAGTAGTGTATAGTGCCATGTGTGTTACCTGCATGTTTCACCCACAGGCACACAAGTGACAACACTCCGACTCATGTAGAGTTAGATACACTGATTGTTACTATATTTTACAGAGTACAGTACTGATTCCACTGCAGGGGAAGCAAGTTGCTGCTAAGAAAAAAAAGGAATGGATTGCCGTTATGTCAGCAGTGATTATAAAATTATATTAGACAGCAGTTCCTAATAAGGATGCTGCTCCTCCTGCTGGTTCCAGACTGAGTTATGACATAGGTGCTTGCCTTTAAGTTTTTTAGCACTAGTCTTTGGTATGACAGGGAATTTGCATCAACAGACAAGTTTATGGAATGTGGTCTTAAAATAGGGATGGTCTCTATCAAGGGTTTTACTGTACATGCATTTACAGTTCTGACGCTTATAACCACAGGGACATATCAATTTGTTATATATTAACATTTGACGCAACTTAATTTTTTTAAATTGATTTTAACTTTCTGTGGTGGGTAAAGAAACAACATATTTTGAAAACATTTCTTAGACACTGACCTCAGTCAGATTTTCAGTTTATGTTTTTGAAATACCAGTTGCTCAAAATGTAATGTTTCATTCTAAGCCAACCAAAATTTATTGTTCCTATTTGTGACAGGTTCAGCCGCTGACCTGTGCAAGCGAGCCATGCTGAGAGTGGAACAAGCCCTGAGTGCAAAGCCTCATCTCTCTGCAAGGTCATTGTTACAGCTATACAGTATATGGTCCTCAATGGTAATAAATTATGGTTGCTGAGAATTCACAACAAAATGGCAAAAACACATATAGCATGTAATATGTACAATAGATATATATATATATATACAAACTTTTATTATTATCACACCACAGTTGCTGTTCAGTTTTTTGTTTTGTTTTAGACCATTTTATTTTATTTTTTAAACCATACATGTTTTAAAAAGAAGAAAAAAAGGAACATTTGAGCCATCATAGCTACAAATAATTATTTTCCTTTTGTTCACTCTGAGGTTGTTTGGTGATTTGTTTAAATTTTTTTACATTTCTGATCATAGGTGATCATGCTTGATGAACAAACAAATACACACACAAAAAAGGATTTTAGATGAAGTTTGAGTCATTTATTTGTCTTGTGCAGATTGCTGATCCATATACACGATGAACTTCTCTGGGAACTGCCTGAGAATCAGCTCAAAGAAACGTGTGGTAACAGGACACTTTTCTCCTACTGCTTCATTCTGTTCAGTATGCCCTGCCAACTGAAAGTACAACATCCCCCAAAATCACATTAGTGTGGGAATGTAGAGGAATATAATACAATTAAGCATAGCTACCTCCCAACTTTAGCTTGGTGAATAGTATGAGAGGGCAGGAGGATTTAACAATTAAGCAAAGAGTGTCTTATGAAGTAAGCCAATGAAGAAAAGATATGAGCCAATGATTAATGCATACATTGTGGAGTACTGACTGAAAATTTTTAAACCTTTCTGTTGCCATTGACTGCTTGCTTGCCAGAACTCTCCAGAACACAGACTGGTGTGAAAAGGTCTCGCCACCTCAGAAAGTTGCTTCATCCCACAGGTAGAAGAAATCAGAACTTCAAATGAAGGATGTTAATTTTTGAAAATGGGTTTTTGTTTTTGTTTTTCTAAATGCAGTAAATCGACCAACACACACAGGTGGCCCCAAACAAGACTACACAAATGTGGCCACAGTGTGACAGTCCACCTACAACACATGGTGGCACTGTTTGCTTTAAAGCTATGGTGGATCCAATCAAAGTGTGATTCAGGGATCCACCTGACGCATTTGGTTCTTAAAATTAATGGGGTATTTTTAAACAGTGTCCTTATTTTGAAGCTTTTGTTTTGGTTTCTTGGTCCATTGGATAGACATGTTTGGGGTTGTCAGTCCGTTTGGAGTCAGAGATTATCAAAATTTTATTGATGACCATCAACAGAGACCACCTTTTTTTCTTTCTTTCCTTTTTGCTTTACTTGTCTTTTTTTATTTTTTTTATTTTTTTATTCTGGTGCCACCAAATGCAAAATGAACATGTCCTCAAGAAAGACAACCCCTCTTATAAGACCACCACTAATGCATTCCATAGAGGATTTCCACAGTATGGTAGTTAATTCAGTGATTGAGGTACTGAACATTTTGTTTGCTTGGTTGCTTTTGGTGGCTTTGTTTTATTGTTGGTTTGTTCTGTGGTTGTTGTTGTTTTTTGGTTTTGGTTTGTTTTGGGTTTTGGTTTTGGGGGATAAAGGGGAGGGGGGTTATCATTTTTGTTTTTTGTTGTTTGATTTTTGTTTGTTTCAGGCCATCAGACTGAGCCAGTTAGGTTGATCGAATTAGTTTGATTAACACCCTGTATATGGTTTTATTTCATTTTAACACAGTATCACTATCAGTGTCCATTTGTACATCATGCTTACTCCATTATTCACCAAAAGCATGCTCATGGTGCTTGCTTAGCATGAGATACCAAGTACAGAGTGGGAAGGAGAGGCGCGGAAGTTGTTCTCCTGTCTTGTTACAGAGCTGATCAGGCAGGTGATGGAGGATGGTGGCCTGCTGTGCCGGCCCCTGTTGTCTTCTCTCAAGAGTGCCAGTCACAGTCACTCTCAGCTGCGGCACTTCCTGGGCACACCTCAAGCCTTGTGGGTGACTGCCCTTCACCTCCAGTCCCTGTTTCATATTTCATCATGTTCACCTTGGTAGCTTTGTAAAAGGATGTCTGTTTTATGCATGCTTTGCATTTTAAAAGAATCTCTGTTGTTTGTTTGTTCTGTTCTATGAAAATTATCAAA
>JABMCL010001376.1:897500-922500 GCA_018857735.1 Alviniconcha marisindica | reverse complement strand
TAATTGTAATTGTGTGCACGGAGTAATCATTGTCTTTTGACGCTAGTAAGCCGCCATGCATAATTACTAATTATGTCTCCACATAATTGCATTTATGTACATATAATTAGTAACTGTGTGCACATAATTGTAATTGTGTGCACGTAGTAAGTTTGTCTTTTGACGCTAGTAAGCCACCATACTCGCAGTCAAGTCAGACCGGCAGCGATCACGTGGAAGGTCTTTCTCATTAAGTAGCCCACAGTGTTGGGTCGCTAAATAGTTGATCGGGGCGGCAGTAATAGGCTTGCTTCAGTTTTCTGGAGCAAGAGGCCGGTATGATCACTAATGACACCAGTAACAACGAAGAGCTTTAACTATTGATGTGCCTAACCTTACGTACTCGGTGACTGACACTGCCGCTAGGCACTGGCCGGTCAGTTCAGACACTGCTGATCACGCTGGCTAAGTTCGGTGGAGACTGTACAGTCGTGCAAAACGAGCGTACAGAAATGCCCTCAACTAATAACGAAAAATGGAAAGAAATGTTTTATACAAAATTAGATGCGAAGTACAGTGAAAAAGCGTGCTTTCTTGGGAAGCTGACCCCGTCATTGAAAATCTTTCTGCGGCGAGTTCGTCTACGAGAGAATAACGCCGGAAAGGTTTCCATAATCTTGGAAAAGAAACGCAAATGTTTTCAGGAATAATTATTTCTCGTAGACCTAGGAAAACGTGCTTGTAGTAGCATACAAAAGTCAGAAATTATGTTTTCGGTTTAAAGATGCACGAGGTATCTAAGTTCTGTTTAAGAAAGCGATTACACGCACGCACGCACGCACTCAAACGCGCGCACACACACACACACACACACACACACACACACACACACACACACACACACACACACACACACACACACACACACACACAATGTTTGACGCAGTCTTTTTCTTCGCTGCACTTCTTTAGCAGCCTACACGGTTATTTTTTAAATTATTTTTTCTAAATTGTTTTCGTCACTGTTTCCATTGAACTGTTATAGCTATGCACAAAGTAAGCCTAAGTACGCAAAGTGCTTTTTTGTCCCCGATAAGAAAGCCGTCACTGGCACGGGGCCAGGGCCAGGTCGTACGAACCAGGTTACGGCAATTATTGACATGCATGGGCTGAGCTGTATTGAAACCAAAAAGGTGTTTTTCACTAGGCCTCTTTGGTTGCTCGATTTGATGGATTGATGTGTCGGTGTGTGTGTGAAGGGGGGGGGGGAGGGGACGGGTACAGTCCGTACCTTGGTGGGGTGGGGTGGGGGGGCAGGGGCGTGTGTGTGTGTGTGTGTGTGTGTGTGTGTGTGTGTGTGTGTGTGTGTGTGTGTGTGTGTAAATGTGAATGTACGTGGTGTGCGTGGTGTTTGTCTGTCTGTCTGTCTGTCTGACTGTCTGTGTGACGTGTGTGTGTCTGTGTCTGTCTGTCTGTCTAAACTTGCTCGTGTGTCTCAGACAGACAAAGAAGGGCTGCAGTAAGTACGCATAAAAAGACACTGAACGATTCAGGTATTGACTGCCTTGGCTTGGGATTGTCACAGCTTGACACGTTGACAATACCAAGGCCACATAAAAGCGTTGTCATGCACTGCATAGCTATGTGGGGATTAGCCTCAGTCGTGTTAAGCTCCTCGCTTAACAGCATGGAGACAAATCCTCCGAAGACGACCTGTGGGTGTCCATGTAGCTGGGTAAAAAAAAAAAAAGTATTACAAAAATAAATAAAATAAAGGTCCCACACATGCAATCCTCTCTCCCTGTGGAATGCATTAATTTTGTCAATGTGCAATTGCATACACCGGGTGGCCTGTAGAGTGTTCGGCTGGGAAAACGCTCCAAACAACTGCAACTACTGCGTCACTTAAAGGGGAAGCGAGCCCAAAAGCATCACGGGCTGCGTTTTTATTTTTATTTTTAAAAATAGTTTAATGTACTCATGACGGGGTTTCATTCAATTTCTTGTCCTGTTTGGAAAAACACACACACGACAGTGAATGCTGCCATTTTGTGCCTAGCAGTCTGTAGCAATGACGTGATAAACACGGCCGGCACATGATGTGTGGCATAAAGTATCAGTACTACTTTGTACAGAACAACCAACAGAAGCATGCAAAGTGATTCCCCCCCCCCCCCCCCCATCCTACCCCCCACGTTTTCAGGCCAACTTGCGTCCTCTGTTCGACTCCCTTTTAAAGCGGAAGAGATACCAGTGTTTTTACCTCGGTCTGGACCCAGTCTAACTATATTTTACTCTGTGTGTCTCTGTTTCTCTGTTCTTTCGATGGTGTGTTAAATGAGCCACGCCATGAGAGGGCTGGACCACGGTGTGTCCGTCTTGTGTGCGTGCATGTTTGAGTGCATCAGCTCGAGACGGAGTCTCTCCGACCTCCTGTATGCTTGCTTGTGTGTGTGTGTGTGTGTGTGTGTGTGTGTGTGTGTGTGTGGTGGTGTGTGGTGTGGTGTGTGTGGTGGTGTGTGTGTGTGTGTGTCGTGTGTGGTGTGCGTGGGTGTGTGTGCGTTTCGTGCGTGCGTGCGTGGGTGCGTGCTTTTTGTAAAGCCTGTGCTTGTCTGTGTCGTGTTTTGTTGGGTGGTCTGTTGTGTTTGCTGTTGTGTGTGTGTGTGCGGTGGTGCCCGGCTGTTGTTCACACAGCTCTTTGTAAAAAAGCCCCACCGGCCATCTGTCTGTGTCAGTGTTTTGTATGAGCGCGGAATCTGTTGAGGACTTTATACGTCCCCTGTCTGTGTGCTTGTGTGCGTGCATCGGCTGTTGTCTTCATAAGTCCCTCTATCTGTACGCGTGCATGCTGGCTTTTGTGTGTGTGTCACAGTAGGTGTGGGGGTGTGCATGCGTGCGTGCGAGCGTGCGTGCGTGTGTAGGTGCGTGCGTGCGTGTGTGGGTGCGTGCGTGTGTGTGTGTGTGTGTGTGTATGTGACAACATGCAGGTAGGCCTCTCTCTCTTTATATATTTATATATATAGAGAGAGAGAAACACACACACACCAACAACACACAAAACAACCACACACATCAACACACTACTCCACACACACCACAACACACACACACAGACAGCAGACAGACAGACAGACAACGACAGACACAGAGACAGACAGACAGACAGACAGACAGACAGACAGACAGACAGAGAGAGAATCCAGTATGTCTGTTTATTGTTATCAATTCCAGTGCTTTTGACGTTGCTCGGATGTTCTTTTTACATTTTTTTTATAAATTAGTGAGCCTTTAGTAGTTAGTTGAACTAACCTGTGAGGGATAATTAAAGTATATTGACGACTTGACTCGACTCGAGTTGACTTAACTTGACCTGACTTGACTATGACAAATTCCGTTCCATCCACACGTAATCTATTCGGGCTCGTAATTAAACGCCTTCGTATTGCTCAGGCGAGCTCTTACACAGCTATTATAATGATCCCTTTTATACATATATATCTATATTGCAGTCGGACTGTCCTTGCCGTACCTGCCGTAAGCTGACCTCCGCCAGACTCTACAACGCGGCACCATGGGTTGTGGTTCGTCTACCACTGCTGACCCCCCAGCGTCGACGGGAAACAACACCGCACACAACCAGAGAGCCACCAACACTAACAGCAATACTAATACCAACACCAACACCAACACCAACACCGCTGCCAAAGCTGACGCGCTCAACCCGGACGATAACGCTATATACGGGTGCGATCTCTACGAGGATGATGCTGACAAGCAGAAGGGCGAAAAAGCCGACGGCGGAGGCGAGGCGAACGAAGAACACTGACACTGTGACAAACACGGGCACCAACGCCAACGAAATGCAGTACGACGACGCTGGGTTTTACGGCGAAACCGACAACGAGAAAAACGAAGTGGAGCTCTTTGACGGTGGCGAAGAGGCAAAAGGAGACGATGACGCGGCGAAAGAGGAAAAAGGAGACGATGACGCGGCGAAAGAGGAAAAAGGAGACGATGACGCGGCGAAAGAGGAAAAAGGAGACGATGACGCGGCGAAAGAGGAAGAAACTAACGTCACAGAAACTGATGACACCGGCGTCACAGAAAATAAAGAGGAAATGGAGAGCACTCAGCAGACCACGGAAGAAACTGACGTCATCCCGCCCACAGAAACGGAACAGGAAACGGGCGGGTCTGAGCTGCAACCGAACAACGAAGAAGGTGACGTCATCGCTCCAACAGAAACTGAAGAGGAAACGGGCAAGAATGAGGCTGAACCTGAACAGACCACCGAAGAAGGTGACGTCATCGCTCCAACAGAAACTGAAGGGGAAGTGGGCACGTCTGAGCCGGAACCGGAACCGAACACCGAAGGAAGGTGACGTCATTCCACCCCCTACCGACGATGACGCTGTCGCTGATGCCAGCTATGGTGATATGGGTTCGTAATAATTGCACACTGTTGGTTGTTGTAGCTGTTGTTGCTGCTGATGTTGTTGTTAACTAGTGTAGGTCTTTGTGAAAGGATTGGGACGAACGATAGTGGTCGGAACAAAGAAGTATACGTACATGCAGAAAGAACCGTTTGACCAACGCGTTCGAGGTAACCACCCAATTTTAGGTTGTTATTGTTTTTGTTTTGTGTGTGTATGTGTGTTTTTGTTTTGTTCGTTTCCTCTCAATTTTTATATATATTTTTTTTTTTATTTTTTACACAGGAGCTGTCGTTGCGATGAATGTTACAAATGACAACGCTAGGCCCAGGGAAGGATACGCTCCTACCTCAACTGGGCTCCAGGCTCAGTTCTACGACTACAGAACCACCAGCGACGACGACGAGTGGAGCGGCTCACGCCCGTCAGTGGAACCTGGTCAGTTGTGGGAGGACCCCGAGTTCGGACTTTATGACGCTATCACGGACAGGGAAACGACCGAGAACCTGCAGTGGAAACGTCCTTCAGTAAGTATAGTCATCACCGCAGAGCTAGACAGAAACTTCACAGAATATTTTTGAATGAACAAAGCGCGCTGCTATCACTATATCAGTGGTGTGTCTTTAAATCAAGAAGCTTGAATCTCTCCAGAACGTATTTTTTAATGAACAAAACACGTTGCTATTACTCTATCTGTGAAGTGTCTTTAAATCAATCAGTTTAAATCTCTCCAAAACGTGCCCACAGATGCGAGGTATCTGCCTGTGTCGAAACCACTTCAGTGTTACAATGTTTTCGTTTGAAGGTGTGTGTTACTGTTCAAACTCACCACTGACTAAACAACGCACAAAGACACAGGACCGACCCAGTAGGCTATTAAGACCAGTGTCGTTATCCAAGTTGGTCCGTGATGCCTCAGCATGCACAGACATAATTAAGACCGGTCCGTCAGATCATTGTCGTTATTCAAGCTGGTCCTGCAGTGACGCCTCAGCATGCACAGACATAATTAAGACCGGTCCGTCAGATCATTGTCGTTATTCAAGCTGGTCCTGCAGTGACGCCTCAGCATGCACAGACATAATTAAGACCGGTCTGATGGACGGACCATTGTTGTTATCCAAGCTGGTCATTGACGCCTCAACATGCACAGACATAATTAAGACCGGTCTGATGGATGGACCAGATCATTGTCGTTATCCAAGCTGGTCAGTCAGTGACGCCTCAGCACGCACAGACATAATTAAGACCGGTCTGATGGACGGACCATTGTTGTTATCCAAGCTGGTCATTGACGCCTCAACATGCACAGACATAATTAAGACCGGTCTGATGGATGGACCAGATCATTGTCGTTATCCAAGCTGCCAGTCAGTGACGCCTCAGCACGCACAGACATAATTAAGACCGGTCTGATGGACGGACCATTATCGTTATCCAAGCTGGTCAATGACGCCTGAGAACGCACAGACATAATTAAGACCGGTCTGACGGACGGACCATTGTCGTTATCCAAGCTGGTCAGTCAGTGACGCTTCAGCATGCACAGACATAATTAAGACCGGTCTGACGGACTGACCATTATCGTTATCCAAGCTGGTCAGTGACGCCTCAGCACGCACAGACGGTCCGATAGACCAGAGTCGTTAACCAAACTGGTCAGTACAGACATAGTACTAGCATGCACGGACAACGCTGTTGTCTAACGTACCTGTCCGACAGACAAGTGTTGTTATCCAAGCTGGTCAGTGACGTTTCTAACTGCAAAGACGTATGACCGGTCTAGTCATCGAAACAATTTTGACTGCAGTTTCTCTGTTGTTCGTCTCTTCTTCTTCTTCTCCTTCTCCTTCTTCTTCTTCTTCTTCTTCTTCTTCTTCTTCTCCTTCTTCTTCGTCTACTACTACTACTACTACTACTACTACTACTACTACTACTACTACTACTACTACTACTACTACTACTACTACCTCTTCTTCTTCTTCTTCGTTGTTGTTATTGTTGCTGCTGCTGTATTGTAGGTACCACGCACTCAGCGTCAGTTTGTCGTAAAATTCGAATTTTTAGAACGGTTTTTATGTAAAATAACCATTTTATCAGATCGTTTGCGAAACGTCAAAGGAAGTTGTTGTTTTTGTTGTTGTTTTGTTTTTTTGTTTTTTATCGATACAGAAAATAAAAGCAATTAAACGAAGTGTTATGATACCATTCATCTTCGCCACAACACACAAGTTACTTAGGATCGGTCTGGTAGACTAATAAGTCAATGTGATCACGACGATGTCAGAGAACCGAAGGCGATTGGTTCCAGCCAGTCCTATGCCCGGTAATAGTGCAACACTCTGCGGCATCGGGTAGGGAGTGGGGATGGCATTACGTTGCGACGGATCAGTTTCAGCACGTAGATGAAACCGTAGCTACCTGATGACTGCTCAGCACGCGACTGCAACGGACAGATGTGGTGTCCGCGCTGAGTTGTAAGGCAGTATGCCATTTCCCGCCAACAATACATAAGCGCAAAATGCAAGTATACGTTACTGTGATGTGTATAGTAATAACAAAGAGGATTTCTAGAGGATTTCTAGAGCGCCCATCTACCACACAAGGTGGGAGCACAGGGCGTTTTACAATAACATTAACGACAGACAGACAGACAGACAGACACACAGACACAGACACACACACACACACACACACACACACACACACACACACACACACACACACACACACACACACACACACACACACACACACACACACACACATTCACTCACTCACTCACTCAGCGTCGGACGAGGGGATAGGCACGGTTGTGAAAAACGGTTTAGAAATAATTATTAAACAGGTGCATCTTGAGGGCGGCTTTAAAAGAGGAGGCAGAATCAGAGTGGCGGAGTGTTTGAGCAGGTAGTTTTGTATTGAATGCGACGTGTTAATGGTAGCCAGTGCAGAGTTTCAAGTATCACACAGTACGTAGGTTAACGCGAACACATTTTGTCGAAGATGAATGGACCGTTTAACAGGTGCAGCAGTCGCTGGCCTGTAATACTCTTTGCTTCCACGTGCTTCCACCAGTTCTAAGACCTGTCTCCCGTAGCTGCGGTCCTGCAAGCTTTCAGTCTGACCATCATGTTGACTGGTGCAGTGTACAATGACCTGGGTCTAATTTCAGCGTTTAAATGAATGCACTTTGCCTCATATGATTGCAGCTTGTATTATCTTTTGTCAATAATGAGCGTGCGCTGCTACCTGTTTTGAAAGGTTTAGAACAAGAATAGTATTTATAAAGCGCAAAATCTTGTCCGTAGAGACTATTCTAGGCGCGCGCACACACACACACACACACACACACACACACACACACACACACACACACACACACACACACACACACACACACACACACACACACACACACACACACACACACACACACACACACACACACACACACACACACACACACAAACACACACGAATATACTGAGTATACAAAACTGAATTTACACACAACTTAAAACGGGCAGTAAACAATGCAGAGACTTGAAACGGACGAAGAGACGAATGAAGACAGCAGCTCGGAACGAAAAACAAAGGTTTGCTCGGTATCCACCAGCATTTCGATGCTCTGTTGCTATGGCTCTTGGGCTGGTGGATTGATGTTGTTGAAGTGTCGCTTTACGTCCACAGTAACCGTAGGTTTATTAGGGACGGGAGCCCAGGATGTCCACCTCGACTTTCACACAGCTCCTGAGCTCTGTTGAGCTGGTGGGTCAAACTGACCGGCGGGACCCTCTTCGGGATTTTCACGCGGAATATTATTTGTGACGCTGTGATTGGCTGGAAAAAAAAATGCTTGGGTGACTGGCGGCCGGCCCCGCGAACCCTGTAAAAACAAACAAAAAACAAACAAACAACAACAACAACAAAGCTAACACCAACGTGCCTAAAGCTAACGATGACGTTGTTTCGTTGCAGGAGATCAGTTCTAGCCCCGTGTTGTTCAGTGGAGGAAGCACACGCTTCGACATCGGACAGGGAGGGGCCGGCACTTGCTGGTTCCTCTCCACCGTCGCCAACATCTCGGAATGCAAGGAACTTCTGAATCAGGTAAGGAATCGATACCAGCATCCCGGCGGCGGCATCCGGAATCTCAGGTCCGGAACTTAGTGTCAGCATAGGCATTGAACTCCAAGCAAAGGTTTACGACATCCTTTCTCCTTGGAGGAAGGATGCCGGAAAGCGAGGTTTGGAGTGTGAGTAGGCATATGGGAAGGGTGCCGGAAATCGAGGTTTGGAGTGTGAGTAGGCATATGGGAAGGGTGCCGGAAAGCGAGGCTTGGAGTGCGAGTAGGCATGTGGGAAGGGTGCCGGAAAGCGAGGCTTGGAGTGTGACTAGGCATGTGGGAAGGGTGCCGGAAAGCGAGGCTTAGAGTGCGAGTAGGCATATGGGAAGGGTGCCGGAAAGCGAGGCTTAGAGTGGAATAGGCATGTGGGAAGGGTGCCGGAAAGCGAGGCTTGGAGTGTGACTAGGCATGTGGGAAGGGTGCCGGAAAGCGAGGCTTAGAGTGCGAGTAGGCATATGGGAAGGGTGCCGGAAAGCGAGGCTTAGAGTGGAATAGGCATGTGGGAAGGGTGCCGGAAAGCGAGGCTTGGAGTGTGACTAGGCATGTGGGAAGGGTGCCGGAAAGCGAGGCTTAGAGTGCGAGTAGGCATATGGGAAGGGTGCCGGAAAGCGAGGCTTAGAGTGGAATAGGCATGTGGGAAGGGTGCCGGAAAGCGAGGCTTGGAGTGGGAGTAGGCATGTGGGAAGGGTGCCGGAAAGCGAGGCTTGGAGTATGGGTAGGCATGTGGGAAGGGTGCCGGAAATCGAGGCTTCGAATGTGAGGAAGCATGTGGGGAGGGTGCCGGAAAGCGAGGCTTAGAGTGCGAGTAGGCATGTGGGAAGGGTGCCGGAAAGCGAGGCTTAGAGTGCGAGTAGGCATGTGGGGAGGGTGCCGGAAAGCGAGTCTTGGCGAGTGAATAGGCATGTGACATAATAAGTGTCAGATTAGTTCATAAGGACATGTGTATAGATGTCTGTGGTAATCAATCATGGTATGGTTTCCCTCGGTTTGATTGACGAAAACTCTTCTTTGTTATCATCCTGCTCTGGTCATTCTGAGCCGCATGCGACTAGAGCGCAGTGCAACCTGCTCGGAAGCAGAGAACAGCGCTTAAATCGGTCTAAATCTCAGACTTGGGAATGCAGACACCCGCGGCTATGTGCTTTAGCATTCGGGAAACATCTGAGAGACGGGATGGAGTGCATATTCAGAGCGCATAGATACCATCATGAACTAAACTGAATTGAACTGAAGTGTATGCCATAGCAATTAATACAAAAGCCATGATTGGAAGAAGAAGAAAAAAAAAGCCATCCTGTGAGCGGAGATTGATATATGAGTAACCATTATTCTAAAAAATCGCTCGGTGAGTGATATAATTCTGAACATTTTGAAGAGAGTGACATTCTGACAACTACTGAGTGTGGGATATTATTCTGGACAGTGAAAATGTCTAAGAGAGTGACATCATTGTGAATATATCTGGGTGACTCACATCATTCTGAACATTGCTACGTAAGTAACACCATTCTGAAAATTGTTAAGTGGGTGGCATCATTCTCTATACGGCTAAGTGAATGACATCATTTTAAATATTGCTAAGCGAGGGACACCATTCCAAAATATTCTGGGTACGGAGTGTATAATTATGGTGTGCTCTGCTCAGTGATATAATTATGAAAATTGCCGAGTGAGTCGCAACACTCTCTCAAAATTGCTAACTGACTGACATCATTCTAAAAATTGCGGAGTCAGAGTGACATCATTGTCATCTGAAAATTGCAGGGTCAGAGTGACATCATTGTCATCTGAAAATTGCAGGGTCAGAGTGACATCATTGTCATCTGAAAATTGCAGGGTCAGAGTGACATCATTGTCATCTGAAAATTGCTGAGTCAGAGTGACATCACTGTCATCGTGTGCTCATGCAGGTCATTCCAGACGACGCCTACCCGAATGTGGGAACGGAGGCTCACGACGGAATCTTCCATGCGCGGTTCTGGCGGTTTGGCGAGTGGGATGACGTGTACATCGACGACTTCCTGCCCATCATCCACGACACCATCCCCTGGGGGGCTCGCTCGGCCACCGACGAGAATGAATTCTGGGTGTCGCTTCTGGAGAAGGCCTTTGCCAGGTCAGGTTCCTTACGTGGTGGAACTGGGATTGGGGTCGTACGCCCGTTTTCTCTGTCCCATTAATCTGCGATCAGGGTCGTACGCCCGTTTTCTGTGTCCCACTAAACTGATTGGGGTTGTACGGCCGTTTTTGTTGTTGTTGTTGTTGTTGTTGTTGTTGTTGTTGTTGTTGTTGTTGTTGTTGTTGTTGTTGTTGTTGTTGTTGTTGTTGTTGCTCTGTCGCACTAAACTGTGATCGGGGTCGTACGCCCGTTTTCTCTCCTACTACTAACTGTGATTGGGGTCGTACGCCCGTTTTCTCTGTCCCACTAAGCTGTCATTGGGGTCGTACGCCCGTTTTCTCTGTCCCACTAAACTGTCACTGGGGTCGTACGCCCGTTTTCTCTATCCCACTAAACTGTCATTGGGGTCGTACGTCCGTTTTCTCTGTCCCACTAAACTGTCATTTGGGTCGTACGCCCGTTTTCTCTGTCCCACTAAACTGTCATTTGGGTAGTACGCCCGTTTTCTCTGTCCCACTAAACTGTCATTTGGGTCGTACGCCCGTTTTTTCTGTCCCACTAAACTGTCATTGGGGTCGTACGTGTCACTGGGGTCGTACGTCCGTTTTCTCTGTCCCGCTAAACTGTGATCGGGGTCGTACGCCCGTTTTTTTGTTTTTTGTTTTTTCTCTGTCCCAGTAAACTGTGATCGGGGTCATACGCCCGTTTTCTCTGTCCCGCCAAACTGTGATCGGGGTCGTACGCCCGTTTTTTCTGTCCCACTAAACTGCGATCGGGGTCGTACTCCCGTTTTCTCTGTCCCGCTAAACTGTGATCGAGGTCGTACGCCCGTTTTTTCTGTCCCACTAAACTGCGATCGGGGTCGTACTCCCGTTTTCTCTGTCCCGCTAAACTGTGATCGGGGTCATACGCCCGTTTTCTCTGTCCCACTAAACTGTCATTGGGGTCGTGCGCCCGTTTTCTCTTTCCCACTAAACTGTCAATAGGGTCGTACGCCCGTTTTCTCTGTCCCGCTAATCTGTCATTGGGGTCGTACGCCCGTTTTCTCTGACCCACTAATCTGTCATTGGGGTCGTGCGCCCGTTTTCTCTGTCCCACGAAACTGTCAATAGGGTCGTACGCAAACTCGCATGTTGAGTTTTGTCCTGATAAATAGCCTTATTTTGAACCTTTTATGTGTTTGGATCTAATTTCTGCCTTTCCATTGCATTAATAATAATAATAATAATGTACATTTATCATGCGTTCATCAACGCCCTGAGCGCTCACATGATACATATTAACCTAAATATGATATTCTATACACATGTAGAGCATAGTCCTACCAAAACATTTACATAAAGTATTTATTAAAATAAAAATAAAAACATAAAAAAAACCACACACCCCCCCCCCCCCCCCCCCCCCCCCACACACACACACACACACACACACACACACACACACGCTACTCTTCCATTACATTCAACTACTGCCTGTCCTTTGAAGTCGCGTGCTGAGCATATATCAACACCGTGCATTCGGGTCATCCTGTCATTTCAAGGACGACACTTTTTTCTTTTCTTCTAAGGTACCACGGCAGCTACAACTCCGTCTACGGGGGTCAGCCTGGCGACGCCTACCTGGCTCTGACCGGAGGAGTGGCCGAGAGGATCAACTTCGAGGACAGCGACGAGAAGCCGCGCAAGATCTACAGCCGTATCCGCAACGCCATCAACTCGGGAGCCCTCGTCACCTGCACCGTGCCGGTTAGTGTTGGCCTGAATTGTTAGTGGTGGGTCAGTATCATTGACGGGAGCTGCCACAAGTATCATTTTTTTGTCGCGACAAAACACGTCTTTTGTCGCGACAAAAGTATGCTTTTTCGTGACAAACGTTTTGTCGCGAAAAAAAGAAGAAGTTTGTCGCGATAAAATATTTTGTCACGACAAAACGTTTTTCACGACAAATGTTTGTCGCGACAAGCAACAAAAGTATGCTTGTCGAGACAAAAAATTTGTCGCGACAAACACGTGTTTGTCGCAGGGAGGGCTGGTTTGGCTGGATGGGTGGGTGGATGTTTTTATTGTGTGCACGCGCATATGCGTCTGTGTGTGTGTGTGTGTGTGTGTGTGTGTGTGTGTGTGTGTGTGTGTGTGTGTGTGTGTGTGTGTGTGTGTGTGTGTGTGTGTGTGTGTGTGTGTGTGCGTGCGTGCTTGAGTGTGTCTGTGTATGTGTGTTTGCGTGCGTTCGTGCGTTCGTGCGTGCGTGTGTGCGTGCGTGTGTACGTGTGTGTGTGTGTGTGTGTGTGTGTGTGTGTGTGTGTGTGTGTGTGTGTGTGTGTGTGTGTGTGTGTGTGTGTGTGTGTGTGTGTGTGTGTGTGTGTGTGTGTGTGTGTGTGATAGAGAGAGGGAGAGAGGGCGAATATTTGTTTTTGTTTTCTGTTTGTTAGTTTGTCTGCTCTGAGTATGTGTGCATTTGTGTGTGTGTGTGTGTGTGTGTGTGTGTGTGTGTGTGTGTGTGTGTGTGTGTGTGTGTGTGTGTGTGTGTTTGGGTGAATATGTGCGTGTGTGGGTGAGTGAGTGTGTATGCGTGAGTTTGTGTGCGTGCATGTGTGCGTGTGCGTGCGTGCGTGCGTGCGTGCGTGCGTGTGTACGTGTGTGTGTGTGTGTGTGTGTGTGTGTGTGTGTGTGTGTGTGTGTGTGTGTGTGTGTGTGGTGGTGTGTGTGTGTGTGGTGTGTGTGGTGTGTGTGTGTGTGTGTGTGTGTGTGTGTGTGTGTGTGTGTGTGTGTGTGTGTGTGTGTGTGTGTGCGTGCGAGCCTACGTGTGTGTGTGTATGTGTGTGTGTACATTTGAGAAAATGACTCTTTTTTATGTGTGTTCTGCCAAACGGCCCAAACACACAAAGTGATGACCAAAATATAAAAACAATCTGATCGCGTACAGCTGCTATAAAGTAGCCGGCTCATTTCTGCTTGTCAGGATGAATATGAAGGGGTTCACGGACTTGTTGGAGGTCACGCCTACTCACTCACAGGAACTGCAAAGGTAACTATATTCTAATAACCACAGATACGTATCATGTCCTATTATAATCAAAATATAATCTCGTAGCTATTGTTCTTGTCATTGTAACGTCTTGTTGGTTTAGTTTTACATATGTAATCATAAACACATTGTTCGAATACTGTTTTAACACGACTATATACTGACGTAGTTATATAAGGCAGACATGTAACTATTCTTTGTGTAATCAAAACATACTTTGTCCATACATTGTTTTTAACATGATTATGTGTTGCCGTTGTTTGTTGTTGTTGCTGCTGCTGCTGTTGTCACTGTTGGCGATGATACTTTTGTTGAGCACGTTAAACGAAATGTCCACATGCACAGACTCAGTGATACTATTTCGGACGGTTTTGTCACATCTGAGTGTGTGTGTGTGTGTGTGTGTGTGTGTGTGTGTGTGTGTGTGTGTGTGTGTGTGTGTGTGTGTGTGTGTGTGTGTGTGTGTGTGTGTGTGGTTGTGTGTGTGTGTGTGTGTGTGCGTGTTGTGTTGTGTGTGTGGTGTGTGTGTGTGTGTGTGTGTGTGTGTGTGGTGTGAAGAGGAGAGAGAGAGAGAGAGAGAGAGAGAGAGAGAGAGAGGAGAGAGGAGAGAGAGTGTGTGTGTGTGTGTGTGTGGTGTGTGTGTGGTGTGTGTGTGTGGTGTGTGTGTGTGTGTGTGTGTGTTGTGTGTGTGTGTGTGTGTGTGTGTGTGTGTGTGTGTGTGTGTGTGGTAATGAGTAAACGTCAGTGTACATGTCTGTGTGTCTGTGTATGTCTGTATTACCTTATCCCCCAATCTCACTTAATCGCTGTCCTTCTCTTCACATTATACCCGTAGTGTGTCTCAACACTTGCTGCAGTAAGCATCTCTGACTGTACTTGCTCTATCGGTATTAACAAATTATAGGTTTCTAGACCAATACAAACACACACTCTTCTTCTTCTTCTTCTTCTTCTTCTTCTTCTTCTTCTTCTTCTTCTTCTTCTTCTTCTTCTTCTTCCCACCCTCTTTTCGCCACCTCCATTTTTTGTTGAGGAAACTAAAGTGAAGAGGCATCAGTATCCTGTTGATAGGAACTGATTTGAGTTTTTAATCACTAGCCACACAGCAGCATTTCATTCGATTTCTGGTCCAAGTTGTCAAAAATCGACGTTGTTATTGGAAAGTCACGTTCGGAAAACACGACCATGAGTGGTGCCATTTTGTGCCCAACAAGCTGTATCAGTGACGTCATAAACGAGGCCGGAATGTGTGGCAAAAGTATCATAATAATTATATACGTCAGTATCAGTGACGTCATAAACGAAGCCGGAATGTGTGGCAAAAGTATCATAATAATTCTATACGTCACGAGAAGACCTTTTTCTGCTCGTTTCTCCTTTTTCTGCTTCGCCTTTCGATAATCAAGACACAACACGCCAGTGTGCAAACTTCAGCAAAGACGCTTTTCTCAGTGCAGTGAACAGATGTTTTACACACATTGTAGGCCTTACTACTTTTTTGTTCTTTTTGTTTACTTATGTATTGTTTTTTTTGTTGTTTTTTTGTTGTTGTTGTTGTTGTTATTGTTGTTGTTGTTGTTTCTCAGCCCCCCCCCCCCCCCCCCCCACCCCCCCCCCCTCCAGCTTCTTCTTCTGTATGCGGCCATGTTACTAACTCGTCTTTTTATTTACTTTTTTCTGTATTGATTTAAAGGAGCTTGCCTTCTCAAAATATGTTTTGTCCAAAATGCTAAAGAGATTGCAATAGAAGCTAAAGATCGGGGATATTGTTTGAAAATAGTTACTTGATTTTTAATATCAGTTATCTAGTAACGATTAGCGGGACTGTCTGCACACAACAACCGCTAGTGCCCTGCTTGCCCGTGTTGCATGCACCGCTTTAAGAGAGAAAAAAAAATGCAGTTAAGTGATTGCATCGCCCCAGGAACAAGATAATAATAATAATGGACATTTCAATGGCGCATGAACCCTAGCCAAATCTAGGGCACACTGCGCCGTACAAAAAGATGCATAAAATGCAGAAACACATACAATGGACAAAATAAAAAGATTTCCGGCCATATGAACGCCAAACCACGCAAGATTAAAGGGTCTACGGGTAATCGCTAGAGCAGCTATGACACTTGACACTTGACCATGTTTTGTAGGAGTCAAGTCCCACTAAGCGTCACTTAAAATTGAAATAAAATAAAATAATAGGACATTTTCAAGCAAAGTTCCCGATGTTAAAGGCGGGGGTTGGTGGGGGGGGACGTATTTTTATTTCTTTTACCTGTTGTAGAAAGGCTGGCCTTTTTGGACAAAGCGTGTCTTCAGGAGACTAGTTCCTTTAAACCAAGCAATTAACAGCACCCTTGATGTGTGTATATATACGTAGCTGCTGTCATTGACTCACTGTTGTGTGGTGGTGGTGTCTCAGGCCAGGGGGGTGTCTTTGGTCCGTGTCCGCAATCCCTGGGGCAACACTGAGTGGACAGGGCCCTGGAGTGACGGGTAGGTGTATATATATACTCCGGCTGCGGTCTGTCTTGTTCGTAAGCCGGTTTGGGCTGGCGGTAAGGCGTTAGGCTGGTAAGCGGAAGGACCTCGGTTCGATACCGCTTCGGCTTTCCTTTCTCTTCAAAAAGGATCGCCCTGATATAACCGCGCCGGTTGACTGGGCGTAAAACACCAACTTACTTCAAAAAGGTTGTGGTTTGTGGACACTGTCTTGTGACTTTATCCATCACTTCCTACTGAAACATTAAAATGGCTCTCATCGCTGGCCACCTTAATGCAGAAGTCATTCTGGTGGTGACAGCGTAGCGATAGGTATATAATCTCCCTCTCCCCCCACCTCCATACCCCCTTCCCCCTATCTCCCCGTCCCTAATAAGCCTTACGGTATCTGTGGACGTTGAGAACCATGTTTATGTACCCTCTTGTTCATACGTACGACTGATATGTCCCGTAGTCATGTGATTAATGCTGTCTCCGTGTTTTTCGCCACATGTTACCGCTAGTCTAGCGGAATCCTCCCGTTTGCGTTTGTTCTTTGAATGGTGCTGAGGCCCTCGCGTTGCCTGGGTATAGATTTACTCAACATCCAGAGAGATAAAGACAAACAGACAGGCAGAGTGAGTTCTTGGAATTTAACGTCCCGTGAGTGTAACCCCTTCACCGCCACAGCCTGTAAAATTTCCGGGCTGAAAAGAGCACGTATACACCCCTCCAAACTGTATATTTGATGATTCTGTAACAAATCTACTTCCAATACTGTGCGTTTTGATAGAAATCCTTCGCGTGCTCATGCGAAGGGGGCAAAAAAAGCCTTCACGGTTTCAAATTTGGCACTTTTGTTGGTCGTTTTCCGAATGACGGCTCGGCAAGCTTGGCAGTGAAAGGGTTAAGAGAGACAGATAGACACACAGATAAAGACAGGCAGGCAGGCAGGCAGGCAGGCAGGCAGGCAGGCGGAAAACACAGTCAGACGGACCTAGTTCTTAGGTTTTATCGTTCCATTAATCGGCACAGCTACCTCTGGACGAATAAACATTATTTTAGTCACCTATGCAACGTTGTATTATCAGGGCAAACATAAGGTCATCACACCCCAAGAAGGGAGAGAGATAGACACACACAGAGACAGAAGAGAGAGAGACAGAGACAGAGAGAGATTTGTCAGGTCAAAGCCTTAGCAGAGCAAGTGGAGAAAGACACCCAATTCCCTGTTACATGCTTATTATGGGCGGGGATAGCTCAGTTGGTAGCCATAGTTCAGGAGCTGTGTGAGAGTCGAGGTGGCCGTCCTGGACTGTCCGTCCTAACGAGCCTTCTGGTTTCCGTGGACGTAAAGCAATATTGAACCATGCTTCGGCATTGGTCACAGCTTGTCCCTAATATGTCAACTGACATCTGGGGACATTAAGCATCACTTCATCATCATCATCAGTTGGTCGAGCGTCCGACTGAAAAACCAGGCGCAACACTGACGCGGGTTCAGTCGAGTCCCCGGTGCGGCAAGGGATTTTTTTCCCAGAGTCAACATTCAGTGCAGACTCTCTTACGGTGTCCGTACAGCCCCCGTGTGCAACCCCATGCGTCAACATCTGTGCGCACGTTAAAAATCCCAAGCACTGGCAGCCACACCATTGTTTGGACACACAAAAATACTACACACGCTGATAGGAACGGGTAGCGCTGCTCTTGCGGCTGCTGCGCCTTACCCAGGTAAGGCGACCCGAATTTCCCGCAGGGGACATATAAGTACTTTAAAAAAAAAATATATATATATATATATATAGATGTGTTTATTCTGGGCTTACTGCACGGCCCCGTCATGATTACCTCTCTTCTATCGTAGGTTATAGTTGCCGCGAGACTGCTACGATCTGTTCATAGCGTTGTAGCCTTTAATGACACCATGGAGGTGGCTACAGTTGCACAGAAGCGTTGTATAAAACCAGCTGCGATATGAGTTATGGTAAAAAAAAATTGAAATAAACGTTTTATAACCAAGACATGGTTGAACTTTTGTTATACGTTCTCTATATCTATCTATCTATTTATCTATCTATCTATCTATCTATCTATCTATCTATCTGTCTATCTATATATATGGCTGGCTGGCTGTCTGTCTGTCTGTCTGTCTGTCTGTCTATCTGACAATCTGCCTGTCTGTCTGTCTGTCTGTCTGTCTGTCTGTCTGTCTGTCTGTCTGTCTGTCTGTCTGTCTGCCTGCCTGTCTCCCCCCCCCCTCTCTCTCTCTCTCTCTCTCTCTCTCTCTCCTCTCTTCCTTCTCTCTCTCTCTCTCTCTCTCTCTCTCTCTCCTCTATCCATCCATCCATTCATCCATCCATCTGTCTACCTGCCTGTCCCTGTGTGCAGGAGTGCGGAGTGGGATGACGTGTCGGAGAGTGAGGTGCCCCGTGCAGTGATCGATGACGGCGAGTTCTGGATCAGCCTGCAGGACTTCATGACCTACTTCAGCCAGACCACCATCTGCTCCCTCACGCCAGACTTCGACATGGACGGTTCCAGCGACTCGCTCAGTACGGCCGTTTTCTGTTGCTTTCTTCTTTCTTTCATTCTCTCTTCACCCTCCTCACCCCTGTATCTACAGGCTTCGTGGCCCACGTAATCCTATGGCCGGCATTGTCCAAGTGTCAGTGTAGTAGTGTCTTGTGGTATTTATGGCTGGAATTCCCCCTTATTCATCTTCCCTATAATGTCCAACTTCAACACTCTGAAGGCGCTGACACTTTTAGTGCATGTTGTTTTATTTTGGGGGTTTCCATAATCCGCCGAACTCTTGACATGTACGGCAGGATCTTTAACGTGCGTATGTGAGCTTTTTGCATGCTAGTTGCACACACGGGGGGCCTCGGTTTATAGTCTCATCGGAAGGGTTTTTGTAGAGTCTGCACAGAATTTGACTCCGGAGAAATCTCAGGGCGGGCGCAAAGCCTAGCGCATAGCGGTCACGCATCCATTTGGTGACCATGCTCAACCGTGTTTAACTTTGGCTTTCAAAAGCGAGTACTCTTGCCCTGTGCCTTCGACTATACTTAAAGGCTCTGCTGTGCGACCAACGTGAACGAAGAGTCGGTAGTGTCTTGTGATAATCATGGATGTGTAATTGGTGTTCGGTCTGTCTACAAGCTACTTGACCAGTGGTATCTAGTGTCTTTGTGGTGATCACAGATGTGTTCGTTGTCCACAGACTACGTGACCAAGTGTTTGTTCTGTCCACAGACTACGTGACCAAGTGTTTGTTCTGTCCGCAGACTACGTGACCAAGTGTTTGTTCTGTCCACAGACTACGTGACCAAGTGTTTGTTCTGTCCACAGACTACGTGACCAAGTGTTTGTTCTGTCCACAGACTACGTGACCAAGTGTTGTTCTGTCCACAGACTACGTGACCGAGTGTTTGTTCAGTCCACAGACTACGTGACCAAGTGTTTGTTCTGTCCACAGACTACGATACCAAGTGTTTGTTCAGTCCACTGACTACGTTACCAAGTGTTTGTTCTGTCCACAGAAAAGGTGACGAAGTGTTTGTTCTGTCCACAGACTACGTGACCAGTGTTTGTTCTGTCCACAGACTAAGTGACCAAGTGTTTGTTCTGTCCACAGACTACGTGACCAAGTGTTTGTTCTGTCCACAGACTACGTGACCAAGTGTTTGTTCTGTCCACAGACTATGTGACCAAGTGTTTGTTCTGTCCACAGACTACGTGACCAAGTGTTTGTTCTGTCCACAGACTACGTGACCAAGTGTTTGTTCTGTCCACAGACTACGTGACCAAGTGTTTGTTCTGTCCACAGACTACGTGACCAAGTGTTTGTTCTGTCCACAGACTACGTGACCAGTGTTTGTTCTGTCCACAGACTACGTGACCAAGTGTTTGTTCTGTCCACAGACAAGGTGACCAAGTGTTTGTTCTGTCCACAGACTACGTGACCAAGTGTTTGTTCTGTCCACAGACTACGTGACCAAGTGTTTGTTCTGTCCACAGACTACGTGACCAAGTGTTTGTTCTGTCCACAGACTACGTGACCAAGTGTTTGTTCTGTCCACAGACTACGTGACCAAGTGTTTGTTCTGTCCACAGACAAGGTGACCAAGTGTTTGTTCTGTCCACAGACTACGTGGACCAATGTGTTTGTTCTGTCCACAGACTACGTGACCAAGTGTTTGTTCTGTCCACAGACTACGTGACCAAGTGTTTGTTCTGTCCACAGACTACGTGACCAAGTGTTTGTTCTGTCCACAGACTACGTGACCAAGTGTATGTTCTGTCCACAGACAAGGTGACCAAGTGTTTGTTCAGTCCACAGACTACGTAACCAAGTGTTTGTTCAGTCCACAGACTGCGTGACCAAGTGTTTGTTCTGTCCACAGACAAGGTGACCAAGTGTTTGTTCTGTCCACAGACTACGTGACCGAGTGTTTGTTCAGTCCACAGACTACGTGACCAAGTGTATGTTCTGTCCACAGACTACGTGTCCGAGTGTTTGTTCAGTCCACTGACTACGTGACCAAGTGTTTGTTCTGTCCACAGACTACGTGACCAAGTGTTTGTCCTGTCCACAGACTACGTGACCAAATGTTTGTCCTGTCCACAGACTACGTGACCAAGTGTTTATTCTGTCCACAGACTACGTGACCAACGTGCACGGAGAGTGGCTTGGAGAGACGGCTGCAGGATTTAAAAACAAACTGCAGAACCCGCGCTTCCTTTTCACCGTGCCAGAATCAGGTCAGTGTTTCTTTTCTTGAACGAAAACTCGGAAGTCATGCACATAATTATTGTCACCAGTTATTGTTTCTGTTTGATATCTTCGGTTGATTGACAGCCAGAGAAAGACACAGATCTCCGTTCTTAAATAAAGCAGTTTCTGTGTCATGGAAATGGAGCTTTCTTGAGTCTCTCTCTGCTTTGGATTTTGTACTCGTAACCACCTTCCATTAACCTGCCGGCGAAAAGTCTGATTGTATCAGTAATAATAATAATAATAAATAATAATGTACTCCTTTATGTGCTGTTTCTCCAAACTGGAGAACATAGCCCATTTCAAAACAAAGAACCAAAAACACAATCAAAACAAATTTTCCGCAAGCACACCCACACCCACACACACGCACGCACACACGCACGCACGCACGCACGCACGCACGCACGCACGCACGCACACACACACACACGCGCGCGCGCACGCTCGCACGCACTCACGCACGCACACACTCACACACGCACGCGCGCGCACACACGCACGCATGCACACACTCACGCACGCGCGCGCACGCACGCACGCACGCACACACACACGCACCACACACACACACACACACACACACACACACACACAGAAACAGAAACAGAGAGAGACACACACAGAGACAGAAACAGAAACAGAGAGAGACACACACAGAGACAGATTCAATAGAATAACTTGAAGAGGTGATACTTCAAAGATGATTTAAAACGTGTGAGTGTTTGACGACCTGATTTATTGTGGTAAACCGAAGGTGTTGTTGTTAGCGCTAGCAGTTAGTGCATGTTACCTGTAAACAGGTCCGGCCTTGTTGCTCAGTTAGATGCCTACAGCTAGGTCATACTGCTGCGTGCAGAGTCGGAGGCAGCTGTGGTAGTGCAGCTGATCCAGAGGAGGAAGAATCGCCAGGTGGACAACTTCCAGATCCGATGCGACCTCTTCACGGTAAGGATGCAGGCTCCTGTTCATTTACCTTTTACTGCGGGTAGCTTTATTTCGCTGTGCAGATGTGCCGTTCAAGAACATAGTGCTGTTCTCGTTTTTTTTTGTTTGTTTTTTTGTCAGAACAAGTGCTATTCTTGTTTTTGTTTTTTGTCAGAACAAGTGTTGTTCTTGTTTTTGTTAGAACAAGTGTTGTTCTTGTTTTTTGTTTTTTGTTTTTTTTTGTCAGAACAAGTGCTATTCTTGTTGTTTTTGTCAGAACAAGTGCTGTTCTTTTTTTCTTTTCTTTTTTGTCAGAACAAGTGCTATTCTTGTTGTTTTTGTTAGAACAAGTGTTGTTCTTGTTGTTTTTGTCAGAACAAATGCTATTCTTGTTTTGTTTTGTTTTTGTCAGAACGAGTGCTGTTCTTGTTGTTTTTGTCAGAACAAGTGCTATTCTTGTTTGTTTGTTTTTTGTCAGAACAAGTGCTGTTCTTGTTGTTTTTTGTCAGAACAAGTGTTATTCTTGTTGTTTATGTTAGAACAAGTGCTGTTCTTGTTGTTTTTGTCAGAACAAATGCTATTCTTGTTTTGTTTTGTTTTTGTCAGAACGAGTGCTGTTCTTGTTGTTTTTGTCAGAACAAGTGCTATTCTTGTTTGTTTGTTTTTTGTCAGAACAAGTGCTGTTCTTGTTGTTTTTTGTCAGAACAAGTGTTATTCTTGTTGTTTTTGTTATAACAAGTGCTGTTCTTGTCGTTTTTGTCAGAACAAGTGCTATTCTTGTTGTTTTTGTTAGAACAAGTGCTGTTCGTTGTGCGCGTGCATGTGATCCTGCGTGCATGAGATATAGATCCTGTACTATGTGTATGAATACACATACCAATGTGTGTTTGTTTTTGCGCCTGCAAATAAGAGTATACTATAATAAAAATTATAAAAATTAAAGGAAAAAGAACAAGTGCTGTTCTCGTTAGTGTTGGTGATGTTGGTTGCGTTTTTGTTGCTGCTGCTGTTTTTGCGGATTTGGGTTTCTTTCTTTTGAACACCTTTTTCTGTTTTCACCTCAGTGTCAATCACTGATAAAGGGAGGGGGCGGTGAACTTTGTCCTTGTTGGCGATGGATTATTTTTGTGGACGAGTTTGGTGCGGGGAATTGTATAGTCGGAAAAGGTCACAATTGTTTCCCGGCGCTGCTCAGTAATGCCTTCTGCTCTATTTATTATAATAATAAAAGTATTTTTAAAGCGCAAAATCTTGTCCCTTGAGACTATTCTAAGCGCATACACACACACACGCACGCACGCACGCACGCACGCACTCACACACAGCACGCACGCACGCACGCACGCACGCACGCACGCACGCACGCACGCACGCACGCACGCACACACACATACATATTTACACATAAATATGCTGTTTCAAAATCTCTCCAGGTTCTGGGAGATAACGGGGAGTCGGCAGTGCTGGAGATCATGGGCGAGAACACGAACAGCTACTGTCCGGAGGCCCAGTGCTCCTTCCGCCACAGGGTCGGTGCCGGCACCTACGCCATCGTGCCCTCCACCGTGGACGCTGGGTTTGAGAAGAGCTTCCTCATCAGGGTCTTCTCCTCCTGTCCCGTCAGTGACATCAGGTAGGAATAGCTACGACGCTGTGGTCATCGTTCCCAGATAAAGTACATAGATCGAGTACATCTCGTCTTCTGGGAGGGCAGGCGATGTTGTGTGGTCATCGTTCCCAGATAAAGTACATGCATTGAGTACATCTCGTCTTCTGGGAGGGCAGCGATGTTGTGGTTATTGTTTCCAGATAAAGTACACTGAGTACATCTACCTACCTATCTATCTATCTATCTGTGTAATTGTGGTCATCGTTCCCAGATAAAGTACAAAGAGCACATCTATCTATCTGTGTTGTGGTCATCGTTCCCAGATAAAGTACATAGAGCACATCTATCTATGTTGTGATCATCGTTCCCAGATTAAGTACATAGATCGAGTACATCTCGTCTTCTGGCCTCGTCAGTGACATCAGGGAGGGCGGCGACGTTGTGGTCATCGTTCCCAGATAAAGTACATAGATCGAGTACATCTCGTCTTCTGGGAGGGCAGCGATGTTGTGTGGTCATCGTTCCCAGATAAAGTACATAAAGTACATCTCTTCTGGTCCCGTCAGTGACATCAGGTAGGGCGGCAATGTTGCAGTCATCATTCCCAATTAAAATACATCTTCTCCTTGAGTTTGCCCCCTCAAAGGCCACCACCATCATCAACACCCCCACCCGACCCTGACAAAAAGCAACATATTCCTCCAAATTGAAACACACGCACACACGCACGCACGCACGCACGCACGCACGCACGCACGCGCGGCCTCTGTACATAACTGAGAATATTATAGGTAGGTGATTAGGTGAACATGGATAGGATGGATATGTGGCTGACTGGGGTGATCAGGTGGTCACTGTTTTCAGCTAAGATTGATCTTCGTGTCCATCAAGAGGACCAGGTAGGATGGTGATGTGGTGGTCATTGTTTCCTGTTGAAGTACATCTTATCCTCTTGTTCCATGGAAAGTGGGGGTGTAAAATTGCAATGTGACTATACCCAGTTTAAGTACATTGGATCCTCTTGTCCGGCAAGAGGACCAGGTAGGATAGTGATGTGGTGGTCATTGTTCCCAGTTGAAGTACATCTTATCCCCTTGTCCCGGGGGGGGGTCAGGTAAAATTGCAAGTGACTGTACGCTGCTAAATTACACTGGAGCCTCTTGTCCATCTAAGAGGACCATGTAGGATGGTGATGTGGTGGTCATTGTTCCCAGTTGAATTACATCTGATCCTCTTGTCCCATCGGGCTGGGGGGGAGGTAGCGGGCAGGTAAAACAGCAATATGATTGTACCCAGTACCCCAACGTCCAATTGGCGGGGTGGGGGGGGGGGGTTGGGGGGGGGGGGCAGGTAAATTGCAATGCGATCCCAGTTTAAGTACACTGAATCCTCTTGTCCGTCAAGAAGACCAGGTAGGATGATCATGTGGTGGTCGTTGTTTCCTGCTGAAATACATCTGATCCTCTTGTCCCATGGAGGGGCGGGGGCAGGTAAAATAGCAATATGACTGTACCCACTTGA
>JABMCL010001376.1:872500-890000 GCA_018857735.1 Alviniconcha marisindica | reverse complement strand
CTGACGCTCTCTTATGTTCTCCACGATACACCTGGCAGCACTCTTTCTATCTGTTGAACTAGAGTGTAGCATTAACAGTGCAATTCGTTCTGTTTTCAGAAGTTGTTGGCTTTGATCTTGCCGCCATCCTTTCAGTTTTTACTTCATTCATCAGCCGCAGAAAAGCCTGCACAATAAGAGACTACAGCGCTGGTTTCCAAATGGTTCCGACCAGTCCTGGATAGAACGGCATCAAAGAAATGTCTTTGCGTACTTTTCCTTGATCCTTACCACAGTTCATAAACTTCGCAGAAATCAATGGGAACCGATATTTGAAACTTTCGTTTTTAGCCTTTGACTCCCATGAAAAGTCGTCTCGATGTCTGTAATGATGAGTGTTCATCCACATTCAGCAACATTTTCAACGCTAGTTCTTTCTCCATCTATTTGACTGGGATCTTTCAACTGTTGCATAATGATTACTTCTGCTGCTGCAGTCACTTTTTTCTGCTAGACTGCTTCAATATAGAGTGTAGTTTTTGGCTCCCATGAAAAACTGTCTGCATCAACGTAATGATGATCGAGTGCTTGTCCAGGTTCAGCGAAACTTGTAACGCTTGCTCTTTTTCAGACTATTTACTATTTAGGTGAGATCTTTCAAAATGTTGTGTAAGGATTGCTTCCACTGTCGCTTTTAGACTTCTTCAATACGAGGTGCATATATATAATATTACTCTCTCTCCAGAGAGGTACTTTGGAGGCTGAGATCCCAGGAGGTTAAATAATAATGTACATTTATCATGCGCTCATCAATGCCCTGAGCTCTCACATGATACATATTAACCTAAATATAATATTGTATACACATGTAGAGCACAGTCCTACCAAAACAAATTACATAAAGTATTATACGGAAACACACACACACACACACACACACACACACACACACACACACACACACACACACACACACACACACACACACACACAATGACTGTAGCAGAAACTGAGTATTGATATTAGTTGGGATGAAAATACTGTGAGAAGAGGAAGGTTTTCAGTTTGGCTTTAAGAGATGACAGGGTTGAGCAGTTGCGGGGAATGATTCTGCAGTCTTAAGATGGGAATTAAGTGGTGCAAGTCAGCTTAATGTTTCACTAACTGAGACAAAGTCAAAGTCAACGGACAGTGTCCGTAAACCACAACTTGTGACAAGGCCAACTGGAGTGAACTCCTGGAGCCTGGGCCCATCTGCATGCCGGACAAATTAATGATAACCATCATTCGGCTTTACGCTAGCACTTTTGACAACCGGAATACAGTTCAGTGGATCTGGGACCCACACCGGAAGCGAGACACGGACAAGCTGGAATGCTTTTTGGCAAAACCCATCCTGTATGTCATCTCCAGCAACTATGAATCCATCACTCCTGGCCACGTGCTGAGCCCTCAGATAATGTAGAGACTATCTACCAAAATACACGTTAATTTTATACAGTTATAGCATTCTTGACTACCTCGACCACAAACATTCAAAATAAATTAAGTTTTACTTTCCCCCGTTTTCAATGCATATCAGCTGTGTATTCACTTCTTCTTTTTTTTTTTGCCAAACTGTGAATGCTGGAATTGATTTTGCACGTTGATGTGCACTTGTATGCATATATATACAAGAACAAACCTCTAAAAGAAACTCAAGTTTGCTTTTGACGAAGTGGTCCAGATGTCCGTAATTTTTATTGTTGTTGTTTTGTCATTTTTGTTTTGTTTAGTTTTTTATGTATTCATTTTCTTTTCAGACAGTTTTCTTTTGAAAAGTAATTTGGATAGTCCCACTCCCAGTTGTGATCATCTAAATGAAAGTTTCCATGTGCTGTGTTCCGTACAGAGTTCCCATGTGCTGTGTTCCGTACAGAGTTCCCATGTGCTGTGCTCTGTGCAGAGTTCCCATGTGCTGTGCTCTGTACAGAGTTCCCATGTGCTGTGTTTTGTACAGTTCCCATGTGCAGTACTTTGTACACAGGGTAGTGTAGTGTGTACAAGGTGCAATACAGGTTGACAGCCATATTAGTGGTTCATTTTGTTGTTGTTCTTTTTTTGTTGTTGTTGTTGTTGTTGTTGTTGAATGGTAAGGTACAAAACTTCTTTGGGCATCTGTAGTTTTTTTTTCTTCTCCCTTACTGCCTAGTGTACATTCGATATAGATGTTAAACAAGAAGCAATTCACACAGAGGTGTTTTTTTGTTGTTGTTGTTTTACTTACATACTGTTTCTGGCATGTTTCTGATTGTTCAGTTAGCTGTTTATTTAACTGTTCATTTAATTTCACTCAGGTTGTTCATTTGTGACTGGGTTGTTGTTTGTTCCGGGGATGGGGGTGAGGGTACCAAACCTGCATACAAGTGACCTTGCAATATGATGTACCACTGACTTTTTTTATGGTTTCTTTCCTATCTAGGTTTCTCCAGTAATGAATAATTAAACTATGAAACTTTGCCTTTAACCAGAGTTGCATTTATTTTGTTGTCACCAACCCAGACATCGTTGCTCTTGTAGGCTGATGCCCTCCTAAAATAGCATGTGTGCAGCACACACACACACACACACACTCTCACGCACATGCACACACGCATGCATACACACACACACCATCATAATGCAAATGGAAATGCAACTTCCTTCAATGCATGTATTGTGTGTTGATTGTTCTGTAACATCTCTCTCTCTCTCTCTCTCTCTCTCTCTCTCTCTCTCTCTCTCTCTCTCTCTCTCTCTCTCTCTCTCGTCTTAACAAGGACAGATTGTTAGGTTAGGCTCTGCCTTAAATCTTCTCCTCAACTATTGACGTTCACCAATCACTCAGTCTATCTCTCAGTCTCTTTCATTTTCTCCAGGTCCTTTGTGCCCAGGAACTATGCACAGTACACCAGAAATGAACGATACACGCAATGCAGCTGCAGCTTCACCTGCTGTTTCACACGCAACTGCGAAAGTTGTAGGGCATTTTCACCCATTCATCTTCAAGCAAAAAACTAATTTCCTTCTCCAAGAAGCACCACTCCAAGTCTGATCACATGATTTCAGCTGTATACAACTGTCGGTTGCCTAGACCATTGAGGGAGGAGTTCTGAAAGTGGAATGATCCAATCTGCTCCTCCACAATGAAGTACATTGGGATGTAGCCCACCCTCCCACTGGACCACACCTGTTGGACACAAAGCAGGCATTTTACTTCTTCCACACCGGCATTTGCATGGGAATAGTGGCATCCAAGTGTGAAAAGAAAAATAGAGAAGTCAGATAGGAGCATGGGTGTGTGTGTGTGTGTGTGTGTGTGTGTGTGTGTGTGTGTGTGTGTGTGTGTGTGTGTGTGTGTGTGTGTGTGTGTGTGTGTGTGCGTGCGTGCGTGCGTGCATGCATGTGTGGCGTGGTGTCTTGTGCATGCGTGCATGCGTGCATGTGTGTGTGTGTGTGTGTGTGTGTGTGTGTGTGTGTGTGTGTGTGTGTATCTGTGTGTACAAATTCTTCCATGCTTCTGTGATCACCATTGCCATAAAAATAATAATAAAACAAAGATTTAAAGCAAAAGAAAAACTAGAAATGATGGAGAGTGAGAGAGAGAAGGAGGACTTGTGAACTGACCACAGTAAGCAAGGCTCCCTTGTCAAAGCTGGGCTGGAAGGAGATGTGATGTGGCACTTCCCCTGGATGGCCCTTCACAAAGCCACTGCAACGTACGCAAACATACATTACATTTACCAGGCAAGACAAGTTAAAAAACTTTAATCATCCTTCACAGGGCAATTCAACTTAACTAATATAAGGCTCAGTAATCTAAAAACATCTAAAAGGAACGCCAAAACATTTACGTTTATGACAAGTTATACTGGACAAAAATCCGTAACACAAATATAAAATATCACATAAATTGTAAACGGGTGCGTACTCATGTCACACCAGCACACACGCATGCACACACACACCACACGCATGCAAGCACACACACACACACACACACACACACACACACACACACACACACACCCTGAGAAGCCATGCTCCTCATGCATATAGGCAGTTTATTATAACTTGTATTAGTTAGATTTTCCTTTCAATCAGACAGGAACAGAGGTGCAGCAGCAAGGTTTCTGCCCATAATAATAATATAATAATAATAAAAGTATTTTTAAAGCGCAAAATCTAAGTGCACACACACACACACACACACACACAGAGGCACCCGCACACACAAGCATTCTGACCATACAAAGCTTTAAAAAAATATACACAGCTCAAAAACAGGCAGCAAACACCCAGAAGACCTGAAATGGATGAAGACATATACATTTATCACGCACTCATCAATGCCCTGAATGCTCACATGATACATATTAACCTAAATACGATATTCTATACACACGTAGAGCACAGTCCCACTGTACAATTTTTCAAGTTCATTTTGAATAACACCTAAGCTGTGAAGTCCTGTACTGTTTATTTAATGCAGTGTGTAAGGCTACATAATGTTTTTCAGTTCTTAGGAAAGAAATCCAGGCAGCTGCCTGTGCTCAAATTGCATGACTTTTATGCACACATACCCATGCAAAGGGATAGCATACATACAACCAAGACAAAATCCCTACCTGGGTAAGACCTGGACCACGGGGTGAACAGTCGTCTTGAAGATGGCCACGTACGGTGATATTCTGCCATCTGTCCCTGAAGAACGTTTGAAGTAATGAGTTAAAGTATTTAAAACATACACATGCACATCAATGTGCATACTTTGGGACTATATGAAAGAAAGAAAAAATTAAGGCCACATTATACCACACTGTATTTACTTTTTTATTTTGATTCTGGCCCCCCCCCCCCCATATAATTTTTTCATTCCTAATTTTCAATTGGTATTGCCTGACTTGTATGTTGGTTGTTGCTTACAATTTTTCCTTTTGTGTTTTTTCATCTCCTAATTTTTGGTGTGTTGTGAAACAGTCTATCCTGTTTTTGAAACAGTAGCAGTGATATGTATGTACTTCTGTCTGTATTATTATGTGCATACTTGTGTGCATATAAGTTAGTTTTTTTTTGTATTTCATTTCAAAACTTGTCTCTTGCACACAAGACACCACAACCTCTGAAAAGCACAAACAAACATATACCTTTGAAAAGCACGGCAAGGCGCTCAGAGGTACGGTTCCAGGCCATCTGATGCGTGAAGCCACCGGCCCTGAAACAGTGCAAACACCAATACCCATCAACATCATTTCTACCTGTTACATCTCCATGTGCATGTCACACTCTTCAACCAGTTCAACCAAGCATTCTCATCAGATAAAAATTTGAAAACCCCAGCAACAGGTCACCAGCTAAACTTCAAATCAATGTCACATTTGGGACACAAGGCCTGTCGAACCAGATAAATACAATTTGGCACAAGAAACTATTGCAAGTATGGACACAAGGCCTGTCGAGCCAGACAAATACAATTTGGCACAAGTATGGACACAAGGCCTGTCGAGCCAGACAAATACAATTTGGCACAAGTATGGACACAAGGCCTGTTGAGCCAGATAAATACAATTTGGCACAAGTATGAACACATGGCCTGTCAAGCCACACAAATACAATCTGGCACAAGTATGGACACAAGGCCTGTCAAGCCAGATAAATACAATTTGGCACAAGTATGGACACATGGCCTGTCGAGCCAGATAAATACAATTTGGCACAGGATGCAATTATGGACACAAAGCCTGCCTAGCCAAATAAATACAATTTGACAGTGACAGGAGAGGAGCCGTAACAGGCCCAACAGTGACAGGAGAAGAGCCGTAACAGGCCCAACAGTGGCAGGAGAGGAGCCGTAACAGGCCCGACAGTGACAGGAGAAGAGCCGTAACAGGCCCAACAGTGACAGGAGAGAAGCCGTAACAGGCCCGACAGTGACAGGAGAGGAGCTGTAACAGGCCGGACAGTGACAGGAGAGGAGCCATAACAGGCCCGACAGTGACAGGAGAGGAGCTGTAACAGACCCGACAGTGACAGGAGGAGTCGTAACAGGCCCGACAGTGACAGGAGAGGAGCCGTAGCAGGCCTGACAGTGACAGGAGAGGAGCCGTAACAGGCCCCACAGTGACAGGAGAGGAGCCGTAACAGGCCCCACAGTGACAGGAGAGGAGCCGTAGCAGGCCTGACAGTGACAGGAGGAGCCGTAGCAGGCCTGACAGTGACAGGAGGAGCCGTAGCAGGCCTGACAGTGACAGGAGGAGCCGTAGCAGGCCTGACAGTGACAGGAGGAGCCGTAGCAGGCCTGACAGTGGCAGGAGAGGAGCCGTAACAGGCCTGACAGAGACAGGAGAGGAGCTGTAACAGGCTGGACAGTGACAGGAGAGGAGCCGTAACAGGCCGGACAGTGACAGGAGAGGAGCCGTAACAGGCCCAACAGTGACAGGAGAGGAGCTGTAACAGACCCGAGAGGGACAGGAGGAGCCCTAGCAGGCCCGACAGTGAAAGGAGAGGAGCCGTAGCAAGCCTGACAGTGATAGGAGAGGAGCCGTAGCAAGCCTGACAGTGATAGGAGAGGAGCCGTAGCAGGCCCGACAGTGACAGGAAAGGAGCCATAACTGGCACAACAGTGACAGGAGAGGAGCCGTAATGAGCAGTCCAGTCCATCCAACTGGGTTACAGGCATTCATGAGGCAAAGGTGACCACAGAGAAGGACACTTACTTGACTTCCTCCCCATCCTGTGAGGTCACGGTCACTTCAGAGAAATCGGCGACAATGGTGGCAGTGCTGGCCCCGCTGCCCCCTGTCCCCTGGCTGAGCCCTGTATGGAGCAACCCCTTGTAGCCTGCGCTGAACTTGACAGCATGCAGCACGGGGTCTCCCTCCATGGCGAAGAGTAGCACCTCCCCATCACGGCTCCAGCATGCCGACTGAAACAACAACAAGCACCACGCACCGTTCAGAGGGAATACACAAATCGCTGGCAGATTCGTGTCATGACAAACAAAAGCACATGCCCATCACGGGTCCAGCAAGCCGACTGAAACAACAAGCACCACGCACCGTTCAGAGGGAATACACAAATCGCTGGCAGATTCGTGTCATGACAAACAAAAGCACATGCCCATCACGGGTCCAGCAAGCCGACTGAAACAACAACAAGCACCACACACCATTTAGAGGCAGCACACGTATCACTGGCAGATCCATGCCCTGACAAACAAAAGCACCTGCCTGTCACGGAGAAAGGATGCCGCTGTGCAAGGATCTTATCATGGTTGAACATAATCCCCACGTAACTATGCAGTGCATAAAACAACAGTTTAATGAAGCCTTGGTGTTCATGCAGGTGCCAGTGTGTAGCGACAGAGCCCGAGCGGAAGCAGAACTACTGCACAGCATGATCAAGACGTAGAAAGGCGTTACTCACTGTGCAGCGACCAGACAGCTGGGACCAGACTTCACAGTTCCAGCTTGTGGTCTCCCACACCCTGCAACACAATCCCCACTCTCATCACACGCAGCCTGAACCACGACAGCAACGCAACCCCACTCTCATCACACGCAGCCTGAACCGCGACAGCAACGCAACCCCACTCTCATCACACGCAGCCTGAACCGCGACAGCAACGCAACCCCACTCTCATCACACGCAGCCTGAACCGCGACAGCAACGCAACCCCACTCTCATCACACGCAGCCTGAACCGCGACAGCAACGCAACCCCACTCTCATCACACGCAGCCTGAACCGCGACAGCAACGCAACCCCACTCTCATCACACGCAGCCTGAACCGCGACAGCAACACAACCCCACTCTCATCACACACAGCCTGAACCGCGACAGCAACACAACCCCACTCTCATCACACACAGCCTGAACCGCGACAGCAACACAACCCCACTCTCATCACACACAGCCTGAACCGCGACAGCAACACAACCCCACTCTCATCACACACAGCCTGAACCGCGACAGCAACACAACCCCACTCTCATCACACACAGCCTGAACCGCGACAGCAACACAACCCCACTCTCATCACACACAGCCTGAACCGCGACAGCAACACAACCCCACTCTCATCACACACAGCCTGAACCGCGACAGCAACACAACCCCACTCTCATCACACACAGCCTGAACCGCGACAGCAACACAACCCCACTCTCATCACACACAGCCTGAACCGCGACAGCAACACAACCCCACTCTCATCACACACAGCCTGAACCGCGACAGCAACACAACCCCACTCTCATCACACACAGCCTGAACCGCGACAGCAACACAACCCCACTCTCATCACACACAGCCTGAACCGCGACAGCAACACAACCCCACTCTCATCACACACAGCCTGAACCGCGACAGCAACACAACCCCACTCCATCACACACAGCCTGAACCCGACAGCAACACAGCCCCACTCTCATCACACACAGCCTGAACCACGACAGCAACACAGCCCCACTCTCATCACATGCAGCCTGAACCACGACAGCAACACAACCCCACTCTCATCACACACAGCCTGAACCACGACAGCAACACAACCCCACTCTCATCACACACAGCCTGAACCGTGACAGCAACACAACCCCACTCTCATCACACACAGCCTGAACCGTGACAGCAACACAACCCCACTCTCATCACACACAGCCTGAACCGTGACAGCAACACAACCCCACTCTCAACACACACAGCCTGAACCGTGACAGCAACACAGCACAAATCAAGACACCCAAAAGTGCAGACCTGACAACCAAGAAGTACTGATTTGTGAGAACCACTCAAATTCAAAGCCCCTCTTGCCAAGAACGTTGATTCATGAGGACTACTTGAAGCATGTTTCAATACTCTGAACTCAGGAAAAAAATAATCATTGTGTTCGACACAGCCGCGAGTTTGGCTGAAAAAATAGTTGTCCATGCTATTCCAACCATGCACAGACACACACACACACACACACACACACACACACACACACACACACACACACACACACACACACACACACATACACACACACCAACCACTAAAAGACATTTGTTCTTGCGACCAGTGCACAGTACCTGAAGATGGGCGATGGCGTAGCTGACATGACTTTGCTGCCGTCAGGAGACCAGGTGAGGAGAGAGATGCCCCCACCACCGACAGAGCGCAAGGGAGTGCAACTTTCACTGGGCACATTCCACGCCTGAAGTAAACACAGGGAGAAAAACAAGAACTTGCAAACAGGTCAACAGCAACTCTAAAATAAATACCAATGCATAAAAGGAGAAAAACAAAAACACTGTATAATAAAGAACCTATAATAAAGAACCTATATATGACTATGAATAAATAGTAAGTACACCACGTCGGTGGATATTCAAAAATGCGCTATAAAAAGCCAGTCACTCATGTTGAATCACATGCGAGTGCAGTAAGTCTGCTCGAGAGCGGAACATAGTGCATTATGTAAAAGCAGTCATCATTATCATCATCATCAAGAATACAAAATATAACCATGATGATGAAAGCTAATTTGTAGAGCAAATGTCTGCTGATGCTTGGTATGCTCAGAAGATTGTCAAAGTTGCTGTGGGAAATATTTCAGCAGAATCGGAAATTACACCTACATACATACCTGTATTTACACCTACATACCATAATAGCAGTGTCGGTGGGCGAAGCTGACAACAGCAGTTTCCCTGCTGGGTCCCAGGCTAGGTGTGTAACAGGACAGTGGCCTTGTTGCTGCAGCACCTGCACTGAACTTGTCGATGGTCTGCAATTTACCACACAGGCGCGTCACACAATCTGCCACTTTTCATTTTTCACAAACAACAGAATAATGCTGGTCATAAAGACTAATATAAAGTATAAGCAACAAAGTACACATTCAAAATGCAAAATTTTGTGTTTATGAAGAAAAGATAAATTGTCAGTAAACCAGGCCAAGAACTGATCACTGGTTCATTGCAGATGATGATGTAAAATAAAAAATAAAAATAATAGAAAATATGTATGATGCAGATGTTAGTAAAAACAGATACACCAATTATGTATCAAACACATAATGAAACATCAAACTGCATCATAACAAAATAAAATGTAATATACAAAATTTACACACACTGGTACATGAAATACTCTCAAATATCACAATCAGTAACCATAACCAAATGGCAACAAATGGCAAAGAAGGAGTTAACCTTAAAACAAAGGAGAGGAAAATATACTAAAGAATAAACAGCATCATAACAAAATAAAATGTAATATACAAAATTTACACACACTGGTACATGAAATACTCTCAAATATCACAATCAGTAACCATAACCAAATGGCAACAAATGGCAAAGATGGAGTTAACCTTAAAACAAAGGAGAGGAAAATATACTAAAAGGACACAGTTATTCAAATTTCAGTTACAGCTGCTTCACACCAAGGTCTCTCTTATAAAAAATATTTTAAAAAACTCTCTGTTTAAAAATAATAATCTTTAAACCTCATCCCAAGCCCCTCTTGTCCTTAATATGTCAAATAAATCCAAGGACACTCAGACCCAAGAAAGCATCCCAAGCCCCAAACACTAAACCACCACTGGCCTAAAAAGCAATTGAACCAACCAACAAAAGAAGATACAATATTACGATATCACAGAGAAAAGAAAATGGCTGAACCTTGCCGCCAGAGAAGTGGGTTCAATGTGCCAGATGAGGACAGCTGACTGACATGCCACAGCCAGAACTGATGCCGACAGAGGTCTGAAAGTAGATACAGCTGGTGAAATTAAAACCAGGGCACCGGAGCCAGTACTCAATTTGACAAAATCTGAAACGGAATGAGGCCGAGAGTGCCTGTGCAGGATCAACAAACAAGGGAGTTAAGTAGCGCTTGAAGGACAGCGCACAAACACAACAACAAAGACCTGAATCGCCTATGGTAACTCTCACCTGGCATGCAAGTAAATACAAAGCGCATAAACTCCACCAGAGGTACACTGAGGATGTACCTCTGGTGGAGTTTATGTACCTTGTATTTATTACTCAGTCATGCCAGGTGAGAGTTACTGTAGGCGACTCAGGTCTTTGTTGTGTTTGTGCGGCGTCTTTCAAGTGCTAATTAACTCCATTGTTTGTTGGTTTTTCAATCTGACAAACTCATCATTGTTGTATTCATTATTTGTACATGTACAAAAAACATATACAAGAGTATCCCGCCTAAAATAAGTTATACACATGGTCAAATACACAAATATCGGTGACGGTATCCATACATAAATAACTACATGGATATTTGTTTGGATAAAGCCATAAGAACAAACAAACAAATATCTGATGTGAGCTTTTCTGTTCAGAATCATTTGACTGTAATGTACAGTGTTTTCAGGGCATAATTCATGCATTAAAACCACTGTAAGTTGCAGTCAACTAGATGGAAGCTTCTTTCTCAATCTCTTCTTCTTCTCCTTCTTTTGTGGTGCTTTACAATTACATCCACAGAAACTACAAGGCTTGTCAGGGGCAGTATCTCTGTCAGCTCTACTTAAGAGCATGTTGGTTTCCATAACGACCAATGTCGCATCTCCAGGGACAAGTAATTAATATGCCCACTGCATTTGACAGTGCCTCTCTCTCGAGATTTTTTTTTCTTAAGTGCAAATATGGCCAGTAATAATTACGAAAAAGATGTCACATATTACTCTATTCCAGCTATTGCTCACACGCATACTTTGGTTACATTGCTCTATTCCAGCTATTGCTCACCTGCATACTTTGGGGTTATACAGCAATACATCCTCAGGACAACAGGCAATTCTAAACCCAGACAAAGCTAATTTCCGATCAGCGTAATTCCACTTACTGCCAAGCCAAGCTTGCAACATATTTCTGAAATTTGTGCTTCAGTGTAGGTACCAGTGTGCTGCCAGAATAGTACACGCGCACTGAATCATCTTGAACAGCCAGTGCAAACTTTGTGGTGTGTGGATGCCAAGCAAAAGCCCGCACTGGACTTTCCGACCTGAGAACAGAGACATAATAGTAAGAATAATTGAAGTATTTGCAGACCTGAAAGCAAAGACATAATAATAATTAAAGTATTTGTAAAGTGCAAAATCTTGTCCATAGAGACTATTCTAAGCACATACACATACGCACACACATACACATGCATGCACACACGCACGCATACACACACACATACACACACACACACACACACATGCACACATGTGCACACACACACACACATACACGCACCAACATGCATGCACACTCACATACACACACACGCATGCACGCACGCACACACATGCACACACACACACACACACACACACACACACACACACACACACACACACATACATATGCCAGACAGCCAGGATCCACACACAAAAGAGAACTTTGTCTTTTCGCCTAATACAAAGCATTCAGTTTTAATAACATGTATTTTGATCTTTTTTTCAGCAGCAAGAAAAACAAGTTTACTATTTTATACATACATTAAACTTCAGAAAAGCGCTCAACCTACTACTGTTTTAGAAACACACGAAATAGAAACGTGTTATTCCATTAACTTATGAAAATTAGCGTTAAAAGAAGGAGCTATATTCATACTTTAGAATTACCTAAACTGAGAAACATATAAAATGTAATGTACTATTCCTGGTGCATATTTAATGACAACAAACCAATAAAAAGTATGTATTTCAAACTGTATAAGAGTTAGAAAACCACCAAGTTTACAATTCTGAAATGTGACATTTTTCTTTATCAAATGAGCTTGGGACAGTGTGTGTCATTATAATATCTAGTCTGATGTCAAAACAAAGCACACATATACACACAGTACAAAAATTGAAACACAATGGAGAAAGAATTGAGCATACCAATCAGCAACTTCAGCATACTTGATCACAAGGTCTTCATTTGAAAGCTGTAGAGAAAACATATACAATACAAAAGTAAAAATGACACGGTTTTTTGGTTGGTTGTTTTTTTAGGAAAAAAGGCAATGATAAACTTCTTCCAAAAAATCTCTGAACTTGTACAAATGTGCATAGCTCTATAGATTTCATTATCACAGAGATCTAAAGAACTCATTAAAACAGCAACCAAAAAACACTAACATTAAAGTGTTTTTCAAAGTTTCAAAACATATCAATTATTACAGATATATTCCTGAAATTTGTGTTTACCATTAATATCCATCCATATATCCTTATATGACAATCATACATAATATGAACTGGCCTTCATAAGAACTTGTCCAGAATACACAACTTTCAGTTTCATGTTTCTGGTGGCGCTTTAACCTTGCAATTCAATCTCATCCAAACTGACATGATAGTGAAAAGTTCCACAGAGTGTATCATAATCATGCAACATTTGAAAGATCTCACATTAATAGTCTGTGACAAAAAGCCATCATTATGATCATTACCTGGTTATGTTTTTTCCCAAAACTTAAACTAAAATGTGTCAATCATTTTCCTTTAGTACACGCCCAGTTCATGAACAGTATTTTGTGCATTGTATATTAAAACAACTACGGAAAGTTTAAAATTAATCATATAAAAATTTACTTCCAAAAACAAGCCAAAAAAACTAACAACTAACTGCAACTAGATGTTTATATTTCCAATTTCCCTGTGACCTTAACATTAGCGCAAGGTCTTTGAAACTGGCATGAAACTTCAAAGCTCAAAGAAGATTTGGTTATCATTGTACATATTCTGTAAGATCCAGTTTACCGGGTCCTCAGGAAAAGGCTCAGTTAAAGTTGTCCAAAATCCCATGCCTGTAACTGTAAAAAAACTAAAATAACTCACTAATGTGTGAGGAAAGAGGGATCCATTCAGGGAGTTGACAGCCTGTAGAAATCCCATGCATGTAACTGTAAAATAACTCACCGACATGTGAGGAAAGAGGGATCCACTGAGGGAGTTGACGGCCCATAAAAATCCCATGCCTGTAGCTGTAAAATAACTCACCGACATGTGAGGAAAGAGGGATCCACTTGAGGGAAAGTTGAAAATAACTCACCGACATGTGAGGAAAGAGGGATCCACTGAGGGAGTTGACGGCCCATAAAAATCCCATGCCTGTAGCTGTAAAATAACTCACCGACATGTGAGGAGAGAGGGATCCACTGAGGGAGTTGACAGCCTGCAAGAATCCCATGCCTTGTAACCCCTTTGTTAAAAAATAACTCACCGACATGTGAGGAAAGGGGGAAGGGGATCCCCATTGGGAAGGGGGGGGGTTAAATCGGCCCATAAAAATCCCATGCCTGCTAAAAAACCCGCTGCCGGGTTGCCCCTAGAAACCCAGCAGTGCTGACGCTGCTGATGTCATCAGTGGGTGAACTGCACAGGAGGTACAGAAAACTGGATTTGTTTGTATGCATGTACATTTCTTTGTCTACATGTATGTACATTTGTTTCAATTCTAACATATACCATTTCAAGAGATGATCTATCATAAACACACTACATATTCCTACATTCTTCTACAATTTCTACATTTTTTTCTTCCTTTCTGAGTGGTGGGAGGGTGTCGTCATTTTGTTTTTGTTTAACTATGTTGATGGAGGTGGTTGCTCACATCAGATTCCATCATAAATTACTTAAATCTGTCTGAATTTCCTAGTACTTACATCAGCTCTATTGTCATTTTACAGACCTCCTCCCTCATACTGATAGAATTTTACAAGTGAACAGGTGTTGTTTCAAAATAAAAATGATACTAAGTATAAAAACCAATATTAACTGTTTTCTTCTTTTTATCTAGCTAAAAACCCAAAAACAAAAACAAATTCTTTTAACAGTCCGTATCAAGCTGTTTATTCTCCCCAGATGCAATCAACAATAAATGGACCATGGCAAAATGGTCGTTTTGAATTGGAGCGCAGTGCAAAAAATTTATGTGCTTGTTAATTTTCTTCAGTGTGACTAAACTATGGCATATGTCTCAAGAAGCCTAGAGATAAAAGTGCTATCATTTATCAAAGATTCAAAATCAAAAACTTCATTGTGATTTTTATCCTCACCTTCATCATCGCTGCTGACAATCTCTTCAAAAGCCTCTGAAAAACCCTGTTCATGCCTGTACAACAACAAAAAGAATGTTGATGAGATTTTTTTCCAAATCCAGTTCTAATTGATGTTCATAAACAACAGGAATTCTAAATCTGTCACTGTCAGTCTGGATTACTTAAGGCCAAAGGTTTACTAAAGGACAATCTACCTCACACCCACCTGAACACCCTCGCCAAACCCCACTACACACACTAATCACTCAATATGTTGCTACTGCAGTTGATGACAGGGACATTAAATTAAAAAATACCACTGAGTTGACCGACACACTGTCCCAAAACTCTAACTGTAACTCTAAAGCCCGTTCCTAATTGTGTGAACTGTTTGTTCGCTGAACATACTTCAGACAGTTCGACAAACTACAATTTGTTTCTTAATTGAACTTTTACTATGCCAAACATGGTTCAGACAGTTTGACGAACTATGCTTCGTTCTTAACTGGCTTATAATGAGATGCAAGCTTCGGCCCGAACTTGTGGCTGAAGCACAGCAAACAGCATGACTCCAAAATGTAGGCTAAAGTCGAGTAAAGTCAAGTCAATATACTTTAATCATCCCTCACAGGGTAATTCAACTAACTACTATCTCATTTTGGTTCTGTGAGACAAGGCTGCGCCTCCCAGAAGTCAACAAATAGGTCCATTCCATCTGAAGCGAGTGAAGTAACACATCGTCATCCATTTACATTTTTCTTTCTTCCTCATCCACAGTAGAGCTCTTTGCTCTCAACCAATAAGAGGCAATGTTCACCGAACTGGGAGAATATTCCCAGAATATGTTGCGCAAAGCTTTTTGGACCCCAAATATAGCTTCATCGCAGTTTGACGAATGCTCCCAACAAGGTTAATGAAGCAAATGTTTGCCCAATTAAGTTCCAACTAGGTTCGACGAATACCCCAAACTAGGTTCACGAAGCAAATGTTCGCCCAATTAAGAACGGGCTTAAGACAGCACTGGGGACCTCTCCAAGATCATACAGGTTTTCCTTAGCTTTAAGTCAGAAGCATTCAGAAACCACCTTGATTTGATGTGAACTGAACACAGAGTAGACAGACCCATACCAAGCTAGCATGGCCCTTTGCCACACAGTTCTCTCTGCAGGGATGAATGCTGACTTGATGTTTTCACGATGGGATGTGGCTTGCGTCTGATCATCGCTCATGGAAACCTCTGGGTATTTATCAACCTGCAGCATGATAAAAACACAGAAAAGCAAAGATGGAAGTATCACCACACACTGAATGACTGACACCTGTACATAGGCAAAACATATTTGTGATAATTATGACCTATAGTCCATTACATTCCAGTCAGTTTTTCTTTTCTATTCACAGTGGCATTTTGTCCCTGATTGTGTTGTGTACACCTTGTTTCCTGCACCAGTGATATGATAATTGATATACTGGTTTGATGAAGTATTTCAGATGAGAACATTGTTCTACTCTCTGTGTGCATGTGTGCATACCTGTGTGTGCGTGTGTATGTGTGTGTGTGTGTGCGAGTGTGTGTATGTGCATGTGTGCATGCATGCGTGTGCACTCACGCATGTGTGTTTTGGGAGAATAAGACAGAGTTACTGCCGAGAGAGACTGTGTGCGTCTGCGGGACACTGTTGTGAAAACTAAAGTCAGGAGCAATTTCTTTGTAGAACTGTAATATAATCATTATGTTTACAAGTATCTTTCTTTTGACAGAAATAAAGTACTTATTATGTTTCATGCTGCCAACAATGCAAAATGTTTGACCTGCTGATTTCCAAACTATATTTTATATATTATTATATATTATATATAATTCCTGGCTGAACTGGTCTACATGTACTATGTAGACAAGGCCTGAGCCAAAGTGAGTACCTGTTTCACAGAATCATCTGAGAATGTTTGTATCATGACACAGTTACACATTCTTCCAAAGAAGCTGCAACATCAGTCATTTAATGAGAAATTAACAATGACACTCAGTTGATTTTTATCACAGTTTCACACTTAGCTTTGCTGTCAGTGTCACCATATCATTCAAACAACTGATTAATCCTGGCTGTTAACAAAAATGCTGTCTGGCAACAATGACTATGTTTAGATGTTGTATTACTTATAAATTTTATATGTAATTTGTATTTTAATCATTCTGAATGGCAGGTAAGGCAATGTGATTGTTCTTTACTTCTTAAAATAATTATATATATATATAGATAAAACAATCATTTTAGTGTATTTCACAAATTGTGCACAGTTCACTGTTAAGTCTTGCTGAGTTTGATTATGGTGATGTACAGCTCGGTTAACTTCAGATGAAACTAAGTGACACTGTCAAAGAGTTATGAACATACTGGTACTGGTAGAAATGACGACTCCAAATCCACAAATTTCATCTCTCCATCTTTCTCCATAACAGTGATACAGTCCGCCG